>JBAPGN010003031.1:0-37511 GCA_037355405.1 Vitis amurensis | reverse complement strand
AAGAGAGAGTAAAGCCTATTTGTAGACGAATAATTATAATGGTTTACCGCACACCTTGAGTATAATCATATCATCTTAACGCCAATTAATTCATTAAGGTCCTTAGTAATTGGTTTTAACCATTTTGTGGCAAGTTTACATGTTTTTATCAGCTTATGAATCGATTCAAGCATGCCAAATGATGGAGGAGCTACTTGGACAAGTTAAAGCAAGGATTTTGGACGTTTACAAGCTTGAATTTCAAGTGGAAACACGAGCACAAGCAAAGAGAAGCAAAGAGGAAAAGCAAGCAAAGTGAAAAGAAGCAATGAGGACAGCATCTGCAGTCTTCTTTCGCACTTTTGGAGCACTTCCCGAAGTCCAATTTTTACATGCTATATACCATTTTAAAGCTCTTGAAGTCAAGAATCCAACGCTTCAAACCGTGCACGATTTGGAGCTGAAATGAGGAAGATATAGCCTTCGGAAGCCAACTGATCCAGGTTATGCGAAAATTTCGCATTCCACATGGTGTAATGCGAATTTCGCATTCAGTTCGCATTCAGTTCGCATAACCCATGCGTGTTGCGAATTTTGCTCTGTTCTGCCGACTCCACTTTAGATATTTTCCTTTGTATTTTGTGATGTAATTTCCTTTCTTATCCTTGTAACTAACCAATCATAAGCTTTTGGCAATTGTAAAGACTATATAAGGGGTAGAAATCACCTCTTGAACACATAATATAGAGAATATATGATAGATAATAGATATTACGTTTTACACTCTCTCGTTTTCTCTTTTCTCTTTACTATTTTATTTTCTTGGAAGCCAAACAACCTTTGAGGGCTTTTCCTCAGAGGATGATTGGCTAAAGCTTTTAGTTTCTCAAAGTATGGATGTTATGTGATGGCTTGGATGCAATCCCATGGAAATTTCTCACACCCGGAAGGTAAGGTAGACGTTTTTCATTAAAGGTTCATTAATGCAAAGTTCGGTTTTTATTTCCTTTGGGCAACTTCCAATGGCCAATACTTGATAAGCTTTTGGATTTCTATCCATTAGTTATCTCCTACGAGCTATTGGAAGGTGAGGTTTTCAATTCCAAGTTTTGTATTAATCCATTAGAACCAATTCAAATGGCCATTGAAAGGTGAGCTTATCACTTGGAATGACTTTGAGTTGCCAATATTTGGTAAGCTTTTGGCTTTAGACCATTAGTTATCTCTTACGAGCCATTCAAAGGAAGTCTAAGGTGAATAACCATTGATGAAATTCACTACCATCTGTTTTGTCATTTTAAAGGATTAAAACTTGATTTGCTAAATCCATACCGGTTCGGGAAGCAAGCATCACCATAGTTGCAACCCCAACACGAGGAGCCTATCCTGAGATTTCCAATTTGCATAAGAGCCAGAGCATAGCTATCCTATCTTTGAGAAACTTGTTTTTACACCCTTTCCTTTTAGTCTTTAATGTTAGCTTAGATTAGTTTAAATCTTTCAAAAACATTTACATCTTCTTTTAAAGCTAACATTCATAAGAAAATCACCTATTTTCCTAATTTGAATATCACTTGTGTTTGCGAAAACCCTTCCCAGTGAACGATCCTAGAACCACTATGCTATAGTAGCTTGGCTACTTTAGTAATAGTATTCAAGGTATAAATTTTGTTGATACGCCTTTAAAGCTAAGCTACCATGAGTCGCATCACCATGCTTCATGGTTTTCACTTTCTTGAAGCTGAAAGACCATTTCATTAACTTCAAAGGTTGAATTTCTTCATTGATCCTCCAAACTTCAATTCGTTCATTGGAAATTGCTTCACCAAGTTTTTGAAAAATTATCTTCAACCTTTTCTTTCACTAGCTCTTTCATAAGCAATTCAATCAAATAAGCCTCCTTAAGTTCCTCCTCCTCTTTGGTACCATGCTTCTTACATGAATGAAAGATGTTCAGCTCAATTGTCATGTTACCAAAGGTAAGTTGCATCACCCCACTTCGACAATTAATCAATGCATTTGCTGTGGCAAGGAAAGGTCTGCCAAGTATAATAGGAACATGGTTGAGTCCACTAGTTCCTTGTTCCGTATCAAGCACCACAAAATCAACCGGATAATAGAAGTTATCGATTTGGATCAACACATCTTCAATAATTCCTCTAGGAAACTTAACCGATCTATCCGCCAATGAAAGTGTGATGGAAGTAGACTTTAGTTCTCCAAGCCCCAATTGCTTATATACCGAGTAGGGAAGAAGATTCACACTTGCCCCCAAGTCTAAAAGTGCTTTTTTCACAAAAGTGTTGCCAATCTTCACCGAGATAGTTGGACATCCCGGATCCTTATACTTGATTGGGGTTTTGCATTGGATGATTGCACTAACTTGTTCAGTCAAGAAAGCTTTCTTTTTCAAATGCATCCCTCTCTTTATGGTACACAAATCCTTAAGAAACTTGGCATAGGTTGGAACTTGTCTTATCATGTCAAGGAGTAGTATATTGACTTTGACTTGCTTGAGAACTTCAAAAATTTCTGGAACATTATTTTACCACTTTCTTGGATTGAAGAGCTTTGGGAAAAGGTGGAGCTAAGAGAATATCTTTTCTTCTTAGTCTCTTCTTTAACAATCTCATCTTCTTTTGATCTATCATCCTCATTCACCTCTTTCTTTTTTTCTTGTTCTTTCACATTTTCCTTTTGTTTTCCTCCTTCATTCTCTTTTGGTTTTGGCATAGGTTGATCAACTTGCTTACCACCTCTTAAGGTAATGACTGCTTTGACTTCATCCTTCTCAATAGAACTTTCACTTGTCTCTCCAATTTCATGGACTCCACTTGGATTTTGTTGGGGTTGTGAAGAGAATATTCCTTTTTCTTGCACCGTATGCATGCTTGTGAGTGTAGAAATAACAAGCTGCATATTATCAATCTTTTGTGTGAGATTGGTTTGCAAGCTATCAAATTTATGATTGAAAGATGTCTCCATATGGTTTATCCTTTGATTTACTTGAGTATTGATATTCTTTTGATCACCAATAAAATCTCCCAAAATTTTACTCAAGTTTACAATAGCTTGCTCAACCAAAGAAACTTGTTGTGGAGAGTCTTCCATGAATTGTTGGCTTTGTGAGTATTGCCTTGAAGAAAATTGCTCTTGTTCACAATTCCATGACATGTTTGGATGATTCTCAACAAGTCTTTCCCCCGTGGCTGGTATTGTAGGACAATCACTCACTTCATGTTCTATAGATTGATAACTAGAACATTGCTCCATGTAAATTGGATTATCATATATTGCATTCACCTCATGAAATCCCTTAGCTTCAAGTTCCTCTAGCCTTTTTGTCAAAGCTACCATTTTAGCTTGTAGATCAACATCTTCATTCAACATATACATTCCTCCTTTTGAATTGCTTTGAGACTTGGACTTGTGTAAATCCCTTTCATGTGGCTCATCCCATGACCTTGATATTTCAGCCACATAATTCAAAAATTCAAAAGCTTCATCAGGACTTTTGCTCATAAAGTCACCCCCACACATGGTTTCTAGCAATTGCTTCATAGTTGGCGACATGCCCTCATAGAAGTAACTCACCAACATCCATGTGTCAAAACCATGATGAGGACAAGCATTGACTACTTCCATATATCTTTCCCAACAAGCATAAAATTTTTCATTGTCCAATGCCACAAAGTTGGTAATTTGCCTCTTCAAGCCACTTGTGCGATGTATGGGGAAAATTTTCTTCAAGAAGGTTGTTTGTAGTTCCAACCATGACCTTATGCTTTGGGGCCTCAATGAGTTGAACCACATCTTAGCCTTATCCTTCAATGTGAATGGAAAAAGCTTCAATCTCATAAGCTCTATGGATGCAGTCCCTTCTTGAAAAGTATGACAAACTTCTTCAAAATCCTTGATGTGAGTATAAGGATTCTCATTCTCCATTCCATGAAATTGAGGTAGAAGGGGTACCAAGTGAGTTTTTATCACAATAGGCTCATTAGGAAGAACTATACATGATCCCATGCCAATCCTTTGAGGATGCATATATTCTCTCATTGATCTAGACATGTGAGAATTGCCATTGTTTGGTCCTTGTTGAGTTTGTTGATTTTCCCCTTGATTTTCCATTTCCTCAACAATTGGACACAAACCAAAGATGATTAGCAATGTAAGTTCTTTCCAATCTCTCCCCTGAATTTTATTCTCAATGTAGCATGCAATGGAGAGCCTACAAAACAAGCTAAGAAAAACCAAAACAAAACAAAAAGAACAAAAGAGAAAAATAAAAGATAAAAAATGGAATAAAAATAATAATAAAAAACAGAGAATCGGTAAAGAGAACTTCACCAATCTTGTGATGTGGATCACAAGGGCTAATCCTCACCAAAAAATTTGCCTCAATCACCTTGGCACCATCCCCGGCAACGGCGCCATTTTTGATCGCTCGGATTTTGTCGTTTATTGGATCAAAACAAAATTTATAACCTAATTCACTATTCTATAGCAATTTGTACCCGATCAAAAAGTGGTTTTAGTACAAACTACTGTAGTATAGTGGTTTTTAGGTATCGTCCACAAGGATGGATTATTCTTGGTAATTAAGGCTTGAATGAGATGATAAGAAATGATTGTGATCAAATGAAATTGATTTGAAAATGCATGATAAAATCTCAAGATAACAATGTATTCAAATTGAAAGGAAAATGAATAAGAGGTGATATTCTCAGAGTTAGGATTTTCTAGAGAGCAATTTCCATGGTGAATAGGTGTTGAGATCTAATTTTCATCAAGTTTGATTGAAAACCTAAATTTTCATCTAAACTGATTTTTGATTTAGCTTTAGGTCTAGATCTAATTTCTCTTCAAATTAGGTAATCTAATCCAAGAGATCAATTTGAATCATATATTCAATTCATCTTAAATTATCTTCCAATGATTCACACAATGCAACTATTCAATCTCATTAAATCTAGCATTAAGAATTTAATGAATCTACCTAGCTTGCATTGTAGTAATCATCCAAGACAATTTGAAGAGAAAAATCCCCAAATTTCAGTTAATCAATCAATTGGATCAAATTACCTTTACAATTCAAGCTCAATTCTCTAATTCACCATAGATCTTACCTCTAGATCCTCCCTCCTCAAGAAAAACGAGATTTAGCCACTCATGCTTGGAGATTTGATCTCACAAGACATGTTTGGCTACCGAGAAAATAAGAGAAACTGAAGGAAAGTAGAGAATTATATAGAGAGAAGAAGTATGAAAAGTTCTACAATTAGAAAATGTGTCAAAAGTCCTTAAATGAGAAAATCCCGTTTCTATTTATAGGCCAAGGTAAAAAGGACACTTGGCAACATTTTAGAGGTCTTTCGGATGCTTCTTCATCAAGGAATCTGGAGAGAATGCACTTTCGCACGAGCCCCTAGTGATTTCGCATGATGGTGCGAAGTGGAGAAGCCATCAGCTGGAATTTCGTTCTTCTGGAGCGTTTCGCATGACTGTGCGAAAATTTCGCATGGTCATGCGAAATCACTTCTTCACAATTTCCTCATGTGCTGCAGCCACACCCTCTCTGTTTCATTTCGCATGGTCATGCGAAATCGAAAATCGTGCTATTCCGGCTCCTCTTTGCAAATTCTCTCATTTGTTCATGTTTAATCCATCTCCACCACCTTCAATTAAGCTCCAAAGCTTGGTCCAAGTGCATTTCATTGCTTCTTTCATTATGCTTTTGGATCATCATCAACTTCATTTGTTTTCTTCAACTTGATTCATCTCTTTTGTCACAAATTTATCAAAAACATACCTTGAAATGACTCCAAAACTTCATAAAACTTGTTAGTAACTCTTGCAAGGGCAATAACATGTTAATTGAGTGTTTTAGGCATAATTACTACTCAAAAGACGTGAAACTCATGAGAATTATTATCTAAAATATGCTCTTTTTGAGTAGTAATCAGTAAGGCAGAGCAACGCTCTGTGTATTTCTTACTAAGAGAATTTACAAGTGTCCTCAGGAATTTTGTTGAACTAATCTCTCCCCTCAACCTAGTTCTTTTTTCAAAGCTTAGCAAACTGATCAACCTCCAATAGGCTAAGAACGCACCTCTTTTTTCACAATTTTTTTTTTCATTGTAGGAGTACAAGGCTTAAGGGTATTCTTTTCTAAATTGTCCATGTAACGGGGGGTCCATCGATGACTCCCAACCAATTAAGGTTTAGGGCATCAAGCTTTAAGGATCTTTCAACCACTAACTTCTCGGATTTTACCCCGGACTTTTGAGAATACATTTTAATACCCAAGCACCTACAGTATGTTAGACTCCACCTATCCACCCTTGTAACAAGCATTGAGGTCGGTGACTCCCAACCAATGAAGGCTTAGGGCACCAGGTTTTAAAGATTTTCACCATATACCCCTCAGACCTTGCTCGGGTTTCAAGGCAAGCAAACATTTTTTCTTTCTTTCTTTCTTTTTTTCAAAGACTCATTGGCCTTTTATAAGGTGTCCCAACACTATTAAATGAGGTCAAAGGTACCAAGTCTAAATTTTCCTAAGTCAAGAGGGAAATAGTTTTTCATCTTATAATCGGAACCTATTGTGCACAGTGTGTGAATAGCTTAAAGTGGAAGAACTAAGTTGACTTCAATAGAAGTTTCAACAATTCATCAACTTTAGTAAGCATAATACAAACTCTAAGTCAAGTAAAAAGACAAAAATTCAATTTCTCCCATTTCATTTTGAAAATTTTTCCTTAATAACCATGGAGAGTAGAGAAAAACTTTAAAAAATTTTAAAAATTAAGCAAAAAACAACTAAATTACCAAAATAACTTAGCATTATTAACAACACTTCCTTCCTCAACTCTCCCCCCCAACCAAGCTGAACATTGTCCTCAATGTGACAAGCGATTGAAAAATAGGGAGGAAGTGGTACCTCTTGAGTGACATGGAGTCTAAGTCGTATAGGAGAAACCACATATTTCAAAAAAAAAAACATAAGAGTTAGTGAGTAGAGGAAATAATAAAAAAATGCCAAGTTCAAACAAAAAATGATGTCTATATATGATGTATCATTAGTAATACATCCAATCCCAGAATATATAAGACATCAAAATATGGAATATAATAAGTAGAGACAAAAAGTAAAGAGATGATCAAGTAATGGTAAGGTCCTGTGGAGCTGATGCATCTGTGGTGGCCTCTTGAGTGGGTTGGATCAGGACTTTGGCCTCTGTTCTGGTAGTCTCCTTAGGTAGCATAGTCTCCTCAACTGGAGCTCTCATCTGGAGCTATGGGCTTTGATGGTTTAAGGAGGTAAGAAATGGAGTGAGAGGCTTCATGTGTGTGATCTCAGTGAGTTCCGCTTTGGCTTTGCACGGTTCGTCTTCAAATGACCATAACTTATTCGTTTCAAATCCAAATTGAGCACTGTTTAAAGCTTTGGACTCCTGACTTCCCAAGCTTCGAATCAAGATATAGTATGTATAATTTGAGCTCCACAAAGTACTCCAAAAGTGGCTGAAATGACTATCATCAAGATTGCTTCATGGCAGATTTCTCTTTGCTTCCCCTCCTTGCTTTTGAGCTCCTCTTGATTCTGATCATCCAAAAACCTATATCAAATCAAAACAAATTAAAATTAAAGCATTGAAATCAAAATTTAAAACATTGAAATCGAAATTAAAACAAGTAATAAATAAAACAAAAAGATATGGACTAGCTAGTCTTTACAAAGACTAAGCCCATCAAAAAATTTGATCCTGATTTAGCTTGCCCAGATCCCATTTGAAGTTTGCATCCCTCACTTGAGACTTGCTATGTATGATTTTCTCATATAAAGCTTGGGGGAAAAGCGGATGCATGTGTTTCTTCATCATTTCCTTGATGACTATCCTCTGTGGTTCTTTATCTACATAGTCATCTTTCTCTGTACTTTTCCCCTTTTTCTTTCCTTTGATTTCCTCCCTCTTTTCTTTCTCTGTTTCATTTTCTACCTCATGCTCTAGCTTGCATGTGGGCAGATCAACCTCTTTATCGCTCTCTTTAGCCTCCATTTCATGGATACCCTTGGAATTTTGATGAGGTTGAGAAGGAGAGTTTTCTTTCTCTTGCATTGTGTTGAGGTTGACAAACCTTGAGATTGAATCTTGGAGATTATCTATCTTCTGAGATAGATAACTTTGCACTTCATCCATCTTTTTATTCATTGAACTCTCTACACTGTCAATTGGTTGACTGAGCTAAGCATTGATGGATTTTTTAGCTCCAACAAACTCTCCCATGACCTTGCTGAGATTCATCATAGCTTGTTCAAGGTTTGAGGCTTGCTGTGGTGCTTGAGCAGGTTGCTGATACTGAGGTGGCTATGGTTTCCAAGAGAAATTTGGATAGTCCCTCCAACTGGAATTGTAGGTGTTGTAATCACCAAACATTTCCCTCACAGCTGGAATGATAGGACACTCATCCACCAAGTGCTCATAAGATAGACAAATGACACAAGGCATAGCTTGCAATGGTGTCTGAGAGATGGCTTGCACTTTTTGCATATTCTTCATTTTTAGCTCTTCCAATCTCCTTTCCATAGCTGGAATCTTTGTCCTCATGTCTATGCCGTCATTCAAAATATACATCTCACCCTTAGCATTAGGTTGAGACGTCATTCTCCCCATATCTCTAGCATTTGGTTCACCCCATTCTCTTGAAAATTCAGCCACATAACTCATGAAGTTCATGACTTCCTCTGCTATCTCGTATTCAATATAGCATGCACAACTAGCAATTTGTGAATTAAAAACAGAGAAAACAAAAGAAAATAAAAGGAAAAAAATTATTAAAATTAACTAAAAACTAAATAAAAACTGTACTAAAATATGAACAAAGAAAAAGAAACAAATAAAAAGAGTTAGTAAAAGGAAAAGAAAAGTCACCAAACTTGTGATGAAGATCACAAGTACTCTGAAAAGGTCATATCACTGTAAAGTGGCACCTGATTCGTGCCCAATTGGTGTCTCAGCTGATTCGTGTCCAGCTGGTGCTCCTTGATTGAGGGAGTAATCAACAAAATTTATAACCTATAACATCATACACTAGGGTAGCAAAGAAAAAGCTACTATAGTATAGTGGCTCTAGGATCGTCCACTGGGAATGATTAACAAGCAATCAATGATACCAATTCCAAGTGAATTGGTCTTGTTTCATTTCAAGGTTAGCTTAAGAAGTAAAACACAAACTTTGATTGGTAAAGGTTTAGATTTAAACTAACTAACATAACAGAAGTTTGGAATAACTTAGGAAGAAAAACATTCCTTGAAGAATTAGGTTCACTGGGGTGGTTCCTCATGCAAAAGACATAACTCCGATCAGATGGTTCATATCCTCGCGTTAGAGATTCAACATATAGTCAATTCTCTAACCGGTGATGTACAGATTCATCCTTCAATTAGATTTCACTTTAATTCTCTCACTGATGCAACTTGCAATGGTTTAAGCCTCTCACTAAGCCTTAACCATTCAAGGTGATCCTTAACCTTGGATTACCCGTCAAAAGTTCGCAAGAGATAACTAATGGATGTCTCCTAAGAGTCCAAAAGCTTACCAAGTGTTGGCTATTCTAGAAAATCCTACCCTGAAGTCACCTACCAGAGGCTCGCAAGGGGTAAACTAGTGCATTTCCATGGTTGGAAATCACTTACCTTACCAAGTGTTGGCCCAGGTGACTCCAAGGTGTTTTAAGTTAACTAAAAACATAGAAATCACTAAAGGATTTCACTTCCTCTTCATTACTAGCTAAAACCACAAAGCTTTGCATTCTTGCACTTGGAACCCTCCCCGGCAACCTTAGCTCCAAGGAATTTAGAGGTTTAGTTACTCATTCTCTGGGGAAAACTCCTCAGAGAGTTCATAACTTAGTAATAAGTAAAAAATACAAAGTGAGAAGGTAAGGCAGTAGAAAGAAAATGAACTTTACTTGCTTACCAAACTTTTACAGAAGGAACTCCTCTCCGGAACAGGCTCCCGAGAGGTATATATATATGAACATAATATAAAACTAATTATTACATAGATATTTAGTCTTTTTACTAACTTAAAAGCTAAGGAATCTTGTTATTGGAGGCTTACAAGGAGTATTTTGGAATTTAGACAACAAAAATCTAATGGAAAATATCTCCCAAAGTCGGTAGCAAATATTGGGAGGCTTCAGGAACCATTTCGCAGGAGAAAAATGGTGTCTGCGAGATTTCGCAGACACTCAAGAGGGCTACGAAATATTTTCGCAACACCAAGCTACCTTCATAGGGCTGCGAAGTTGGCTTCCACCTTGAGGTTCCCAGCTTCCTTCTCGCGGCATAAATCGGGCATCGTCAGAAGGAGAAACATCATACTGTTCAAAAATGCTGCGAAATCACTTCGCAACACTTTGCAAAATGCTTCCTTCAGCTCGGAGTGATTGGCTTGTAATGGCTGCAACTTCTTCATTTCAACTCCGAATTGCACACCATTTGAAGCATTGGATTGTTGACTTCATGAGCTTTGAAATGGTATATAGCATACATCATTTGGACTTCAGAAAGTGCTCCAAAAGTGGCTGCTACGACTGTCATCAAGAATGTGCTTAATGGCATATTCTCTTTGCTTTTTCTCCTTGCAATCCGGATTTACTCTTGGCAAATGACTTCTAAGCTTTGCCCAAGATTCCTCATAGCTCTCCTCAGTCTTGACTTGCTTTGGTGATCAAAATACTAACAAAAACACCAAAACTTACACAAAGTAATTCAAATTGCTTTAAAGGATCCTTAACATGCCAATTGAGTTAAAAGGCCTAAACTACTACTCAAAAGTGTTTAAAAGGATTAATTATAGGCTATCAAATAGCACTTTTTGAGTAGTAATCAGCACCATCCCCGGCAACGGCGCCATTTGATTCGTGCCCACTTGGTGTATCAACTGATTCATGTCCAGCGATGCTCCTTGATTGAGGTAGTAATCAACAAAATTTATAACCTATTACACCATGAACTAGGGTAGCAAAGACAAAGCTACTATAGCATAGTGGCTCTAGGATCGTTCACTGGGATGGGTTTTCACTTCACAATTGATATTAATTCAAAGCTGAATTGGTGCCTTTTCATTAAGAAAATTTTAAAAAATGCCAAACAAAAAAGGAAGCATCATTAAGTGGCCTAAATAAGAAATCAACTCTCATTGGGGAGCTAACCCCCCAATTACATGTGGTGGCACCCAAACAAAGAGACGTGCAAGCCTATGTTTGGAAATTGCCATTTAAAAAAATAAATATTGATGTTGCATAAATCCCCCTCTTCATCATTATTATCTCAACCAAAGAGAGAAAGAGAGAAAGAAAAAGTCTAAACTCCAATCCTTTGTCAAAAAAGGTGCTCATCAAATTATTAGGGGTTAAAAGGCATTTAAGGTATTAAAAACAATATCCTAAAATATCTAAGCCCCCACCTTTATCAAAAGAAGAGCTTGCCAAAGCATTGGGGGTTAGGGGTATTGTAAAGGTGCAAAAAACCAAATGACCCTTATCTCGAGCATCCAAGGGTACCCCTCCTAAAAGACCAGTAAAACCACCTAACGTAATAACTTGTTGCATTTAACTTAAAAACTTAGTTGGAAAGAAATGCAAACACCTTATAAAAACTAAAAAGTTGTAAATATTGGAGGAAGAGAAAGCTTATAAGACCCAACCCATTAGTGTTAGACAACGTGTAACAAAAAAATTATAAGCATGGCAAGCTTGTTTCATTGTAAGTTAGAGATAATTTTTTATCGCCAATGAAAAATAAAAGTTTTGCAACTTTACTAAAAGAAGATAACTAATGACACTAAGCTTAGAAACCTCATGGTGTCAGTCATTCTGCTATTCCATTGTTCGTTAACATCAAAGCAGAAATTTATTTCCTAGATTGTTTTGATGGAAGTTGTTATTTAAGAAATTATGTTTTTCTATTTTTCTATTTCTTTCTAATTATGTAAGTTATATATATATATATATATTTGACAGCTTGTATTCCCTTATTTCAAACTGGCTAAAAGACAATATGATATAGGTATGCACTGTGTTAATCCTAGGTCCATCAATATTGTGAGTTTCTTAAGCACAATAGTGGTTACATTGCAAATGGGCTACTGAGCCCCTTTGGATTTGGATACCAATATGTCAAGGGAAAAAGGGAATTATTCCATATAAGTTGATATTTAAAAAATAAATAAATTGAAATACCAACAATGAAAGTTTTTTTCATTGCTTGATTGCTATAATTGTTCTATTTGGTTTATGATCTTAAAAAATCCAATAAACGATATGAGAACTTGTTGAACAATTGTGAATGATTGATTGGATATGGCTTAGATGAAAATTAAAAAATAGGTTTTAAATTATTATATGAGAAAATGGAGAATAATACCAATATGACAAATAGTTTTTAAATAATTTTGATTATTACTCTCTCCTTGTAATTGAGCATATTTTCACAATTTTTTTTACCAATAAAATTGTAATCCTCTATGACTGTCATTCTCTATCATCAACTTGGTAAGGTTTGGAAATATTTTTTTTCCTCTATCTATTTGATGTTGGCATGAATTATACTTTTACTCATTAAAAGCAAATAAATAAATAAAACAAAACTAACAATTTTGGCCTTAACTTGCTTGGACTTTATAAGTGTTTTCTATTGAATCTTTTTTTTTTTCATTTTTTATGCTTGAACATAGTCTTTTTGTTTTATAAACCTTTATATTATTATTATTTTTGTATTGAATTGTATAGATGGTTACAAATTAAGACTATGATTACAAAGAAAAATAATTTAACATATTCGCTTTAAGTAGCCAATGGAACGTAGGAACAAAATTTATTGCTACCTTCATGAAAGAGGTCAAATTGAATTCAATGACAATGGGCTAGTGAAATACAATGGTGAACAAACTAAAAGAAGTTTTACTTACCATGGAATGTCATTTTATGAATTACTTGATGGAGAATGTGAGAGGTTGAATATTAATTAAAAAAAGTAATACACCTTGAAATATGATCCAAATTCCCTTCAAGATTTAGAGTATGATGGAGATGTCAATAATTTGAAGTTGCATACCAATAAATTTGCATGTGGAAATATAGTGCATTCATAGAGAGAATAAAGGGCTGAAATAGATATAATAGATATAGATAAGGATGAAAATATTGGTTTCGATTGATATATCGATAATTTGGGAAAATATCGGTGAATATTTTGATACAAAATATTGGTGGAGTGAAAATTAATTAATATCCATCGAAATATTGGGGAAAACTCTAAAAATGATAATAAGAAATAATATAAATATTTAAGTTTATTTTTTATTTTTTAAATATATGTATAATATATTATATGAGATTCTATTTATAATATATAGAATTTAAAAATATATTAAATTTAAAATTATAATATATTTAGTCTAAAATAAGTTTTTATTTAAAAATATTGAGAATTCTATTTTAAATTTATATTTGTTTTTCATTTAATTATTTTATAAAATATATATTAAAATAATTAAAATTGATTTATTTGTAGTAATTTTATTTTAAGTAGTTTATATAATATATATAAATTTTGCATGTGCAAGTATGGCATAATTAGAGTTGTGGTCTAATGGTTGCAGCTAACCCATGTAACACTTGAGCTCTTAGGTTTGACCACTAGCCTAGTGGTTATGCACTTTGATTTTGGTTATATTGGGCTACAACTCTTTCTAGGTCAAGTGGGCTTGCTCTAATTGGGTTGGATAGGTTTTCCCTAACATGTGGTCTTATTTAAGGAAAAAGTATTGTTGATAAATTGGTATAATATCGGTATGTCACTAAAAAATCAATGATAAATGTGGAAAATTTTGAAATTTTCAATTGAAAGAGATATCGTTGCACTTATTGTGTTGGACTCACTCAATATTTGATATTTTAACAAAAAATCGGTAATATATCCTAATATTTTTTCGTCCTTGGATACGAAGAATGCAATTTGGTAATGCTTTTTTAAACCTAAATACACGATACACATTGTCTATCTAGTAAAGTAGTTATGCTAACTATATATGCACTTCTATTAGTTTAATATGAAATTTTATTAGTGGAAATATTGTTACATTTGCCACATTTTGTGAATCACTACACAATACCAGTAGAATGAAATGAAGAAGCTTTGCAACCAGATGTGTAAGATCAAAAGTGATGTCATTAGAGTCTAACTAATATCATGAAGCTACTTTGGGGTCAAATCACACATTTAGAAATACAAAAAAGTTTCACAATTCAATATACTTGATATCATTAGGGAGGAGGTTTTGATGTAAGCACATGATAAATTCTCCTAAGCATATATGAGTTAAATGTTTAGTTGATGGATTGCCATGGAAAATAACAACTCATGTTATTACTAGAAATGAGATTCTTAGAGTTAACAAATACAATGTCAATCATAATCATTTAGCTTAGATTAAGTGTTTATCTCAATTAGGTATTCATTCTAAGAGAGTTGCCCCTATTTCTTGAACAAGTGTTAAGGTCAAGTCTTAATTATCTCTCCTGTCAAATATACAAATATTTTGTCAAATAATATGGAATTAAATTTTCCTATAACCAAGCAAGGCATTTTAAGGAGGAAGTTAAGCAACTATTATGGTTCTTCAAAATATTCATGCAAGTTCTTGCCCTAATTATGTCAAAGGTTATAGAAAAATAACCCTTAGACTATTATACAGTGTTTTTCTTTAGATGGTAACTTTATGCAATTGTTTGTTACCTATTCAAGGGATTCATAATGGGGTATCACTTATTTTGGCCATTGATTCTTGCCACTTAAGTGTTATCCTTATATGGTTATGTTAAAGGTTATATGAAAATAACCCAAAACTATTATGGAGTGTTTTTCTTTAGATGCTAACTTTATGCAATTATTTGTTACCTATTCAAAAGATTCATGATAAAGTGTTAACTTATTTTGGCCATTCATTCTTGCCACTTATATGATCCATATAAGGTGTGGGACCCCCTTTGCAAGGTCGTCCTAAAGTCCTCCACTCTCTCATGGTTTGGTTGGTCAAGCTGTCTGGGAGACCGCCCTCAACCGTATAGCCCAACAACCTTAAAGCCGAGTGACTGGTCTGTCGCAAAGTAGGTCAAATGGACAAATCCTACATGGATAGAACATGACTAAGGCTCGACCATCCACCATGCTTTTACACACCCATTAATGCGCAGATTGTTCGCTAGGGATGCTCCATATTAACTACAACTGTTACCGAAAAACATTCCATTCTCAACGGCTCATCATGGCAAGATAGTCATTATGCATCAACAGTCAATGCCATAATATAGCATAATCAAGCGCAGTTAAGGTGCTATTAAGACACTTGAAAAGACATTACACCATAAAAAGTATAAATAACCATGCAGACTTTATAAATGGTATACACTTTTTTTCTACAAAATTCCCTTACTTGTTTAAGCCACTTATTGACTTTAACATCGAAGGGGCATACCTAAACAAACCATCCGGACAACCTTTTGTGCAAATACAGTAGTCATCTTCATTTTAAGTGATTTAGATGGAATCAATGGTCGTGCTATTCATCCAGCTCTTGGTAGCTAGACAAAACCACCCGTTCGAATTGTGTAACAACATTGGCGTCATTTATGGGAATGAACAAAAAGCATACTAGCACGATGACCAATACATCTAATACATCTCAATCAACCACTATGGCTAACCAATTCCAAGCTAAGCAAGCCATAATGGAAAGAAAGCAAAAAGAAAATGAGTGTCGTAGCACTCATTGCTCCAGCAAGCCAAGTAGTTGAGACAAGAAAATCAGGAGTTACGAGCTTAGATGGCTGAGGGACGTCGCTCGTAGAGCCATCACACCTCTCCTTAGTTGACCAACCCTAGCCGAATTCGCAACTAGACAACACGGTCAGTCCCACGACACTTAGAGTTGTCTCAGCATATGCATGAGGAAGACTTTTCCTCTAGCCGCTCTCCTACTTGGCTCGAATAGACTTATGCCTCAACATGACTAGTCCCACCATATGCATGATAAGGCTCCCATCTGTGTGATGCCATGAGGGCCCGCCCAGGGCCCCAAGACCAACGGGTCTAGGCACTCTCGCACATATCTGATGTCTTGAAGGCTTGGTTAGGCCAACCGAAACAGGAAGCATCACCAAGCTTCCAACCTCCGCAGGCGGAGCTACCAACAATGCTCGAGTCCAAAGGAAAGGCACTTTAGGCTCTACTAGCTGACGATTGGATGATATGCTCTCCATACCATTTGACCCTCATATCATAAGTTATGAGCCTCCTAGAGGGTTCCTGGTGCCCAAGTTCACTATGTACGATGGTACAAGTGACCTATTTGATCATCGGTTGCACTACTAACAATTGATGACATTGGACACTAGGAACGATGTACCATTCGACAAGGTTTTTCCTACCAACCTCCATGGTTCGACCTTATTGTGGTTTCACCACCTCCCTTAGAACTCCATCAATTCATTTCTTGATGTTTCTGAGGTATTTATCAGCGACTACTTATATTTTGCATGCCAAAAACAGAATATAATCACATTGCAAAACATTAAGATGCAAGAAAATGAATTGTTGAGGGACTTCATGAAGCGGTTCAGTCAAGTGGTACTTCAGGTTGAGTCCTATAGCACGAACACCATCCTCCAGATCTTTAAACGAAGCACAAACCCTAACACTCCGTTCTTTGAGTCCCTTCCAAAAAAGTCGCCCGCCTCGATAGACGATTTCTTCAGGTAGACGGATCAGTATGCTATGCTAGAAAATGGTGTTCAAGCAGCTTTTCAACAAGTTCTAGTCATGAACCAACCAATAAAAAATAATAAGATCAGAAGCTCAAAGCCCTCGAATAATCAGTCTAGACAAAGGGGACGAAAATAAGACGGACGACAGCAGCAACCCCTCAAGCTCACCCCGTTGACCGTCTCTTATGAGCAGTTTCTTCCACTAATTCAAGAGTTGCCTAATTTGAGATGGCCAAAGCTGATCAAGACTGATCCGACCAGACGAGACCGGAAGCAACAATGCTCCTACCATAAGGAGCATGGACATAACATGGAGCAGTGCAAGAATCTACACTACCTACTAGAATAACTCATTAAGGTCGAACACCTAAAGTAATACGTTTGTGCTCCGGTGGATAGGGAGAAGTAGAGGCAATCAAGCGGACCCCTCTGTCTCCTGCAACACCTAAAGTGATCATCAACTATATACATGGAGGGCTTGTATATAAAAAATACCACTCCAAAAGGCCAAAGCGAAGTCTAGTTCGTGCAGTTTATGTAAGAGAGAAAGTACATACCATTCAATGCACGTTCATTGATGAAAGTGTCGACCGATAAACAAACCCATTACCTTCTCTCCCATTAACTCCAACCGGGTAATCCTGCCGCACAAGGATGCCTTGGTCTTAACACTTGGAGTTTGCGATTTCGATGTGCATAGAATTCTAATTGATCTAGGAAACTCTATCGATTTCCTGTAAATTTCAACTTATATGCAAATAGGGTACTCCCCTTCTACTTCAGAAAATCTCGATTGCATCTTGATTAGCTTCAATGGAGCATCAACAATCTCCTTAGGCGATGTCATCTTTCTCGTCCAGGCCAACCCAGTCACCTAAAATGTCCGATTTTCAGTAGTTGAGGATTTATCACCATACAACGCCATTATGGGATGGGTATGGCTGCACAAAATGAAAGTCATCTTGTTTACATATCATCAAATGGTGAGTTAGCTTACTGAGGCTAGGCAAATGAACTTACTTGGCAATCAAATGGCTGCCCGACAATGCTACCAGGTGATTGTAGAAACCAAGCAAATAGACCCAGCTAGAGAAGAACCTGAATCATTAAGTGCGAAGAGCCAATAACAATTATAGTAGCAGGCAGAAAGAGATCCATCAACTGTTGATCCTCTACTACCTTTGACCTTATCAGACAAAAAAGGTCATATGACATATGCTAGCTTTTTGCTAACAACAGAGGAGCGTAGCCACGAAAAGCCTTGCTCCGTCAAACTACAAATGTCTTTGCCTGGACCCATTCGGATATGCTAGGAATTGACCCTTCTATGGCTGCTCATAAATTGAATATTCTCCCAAACATGCATCCTATGAAACAAAAAGTCTGAAGCTTCCATCCAAATCGCCAAAAGGTAATCCAGATGAAAATCAATAAGCTATTGGTAGTTGGCTTTATCAAGGAAGCCACCTATCCAGATTGGTTGGCCAACGTCATCATGGTGCCAAAGAAAAGAGGAACCTGACGAGTGTGTGTGGACTATACGAACTTAAACGATGCTTGCCCGAAAGATAGCTTCCTTTTGCCCCAAATTGATCAAATCGTTGATTCTACGTCTGGGAATGGAATACTCTCCCAATCCCCATGTTTTGTCTTGATCAAGAAAAAATGGTCTTCATCACACCTCATAGATTATACTACTATAACGTCATGCCTTTTGGGCTAAAAAATGTGGGTGCAACGTATCAGAGGTTGATGACAAAAATCTTCAAACCACTTATGGGACGGATAGTGGAGGTGTACATTGATGACATAGTTGTCAAAAGTAAAACCTGCACAAAACACGTTCAACAATTGGAAGAAGCGTTCAGCCTAATGCGAAAGTATAATAGGCGTTAGCGCGAGCAAGTTTCTTGGTTTTTTGGTTACTCAACGAGGAATCAAAATAAACCTAAACCAAGTGAAAGTCGTGCTTAAGACGCCCATTCCATCCACTAAGAGGGAAATGCAGCGACTAATGAGCCGTCTCGCAGCCTTGGGCCAATTTATAGCCCGGTTCATTGATAAGCTTCATCATTTCTTCACTACTCTGCGTGGAGCCCAAACATTTGGCTAGATGGAGGAGTGCAAAAGTGTCTTTGATGCTATTAATCAATACCTCATAGAACCTCCTATCTTAAGCAGTTCAGAGGAGGGGGAGAAATTATACATGTATCTTGTTGTGTCAGATTACGCAGTCAGCGTTGTCTTGTTCCAACAAAACTCAAAAGACGAGCAAAAACCTGTCTACTACGTGAGTAAAGCTTTGATGGACGTTGAGACCCATTATTCTTAAAGAGAGCAGACGGTGCTAGCATTGCACATTGTTGCTAAAAAGCTCCGTCCATACTTCTAGGCACATTAAGTGACAATTTTGACAAATCAACCATTAAGGGTCATCTTGCACAAGCCAGATCAATCTAGACGAATGATGAAGTGGGCTATTGAGTTAAGCGAGTATGGCATACAATATAAGCCTTGTTTGTCATTGAAAGACCAGGTCCTGGCAAATTTCATAGTTGAGCTACCCCAAAAATGGGTACAAATTGACAACACCAACCATTGATGGATCTTGTATGTAGATGGAGCCTTAAGAACATCAGGGGCTGGGGTAGGACTCGTACTACTCTCCCCTATTGGGTAGCTAATTAAGCAGTTCATCCGCCTCGATTTTCTTGCATCTAATAATGAGGCTGAATACGAGGCAATGATAGTTGGACTTGAACTCACCTTGATACTTGCAACATCGAAAGTAGAAATATGAAGTGACTCCCAATTAGTGGTTAGACAAATCTAACGTGAATATGAGGCCAGAGAGGAACGTATGGCTCGCTACCTCATTGGTGTGGAATCTCGTTTAGCTAAGCTAGCTGATTGGTGAGTCAAGCGTATTCCCCGTGAAGAGAACGAAAAAGTAGATGCATTGGCCAGAGTTATCGTCGTCCTACCCATCATTGAATCTATCATGCTTCCAGTTTACGTCTAGCCCATGCCTTCTATTGCATCAAAACAAGTCCATGATGTAGCCTATGTAGATGTAGGGTGGATGTAGCCCATTGCCAATTACCTCCGCACCGGTGAGTCCTAGAGGACGGAAAACAAGCACATAAGCTTCATGTTCAGGCTGCCCAATTTACTTTGATCAATAATCAATTGTACAAACAGTCCTTTGGGAGGTCTTATATGAAATGTTTGACCGATTTGGTAGCTCAGTATGTTTTGGCTAAATTTCATGAAGGTGTATGGGGTAACTACCCAGGAGGACGAACCTTAGCACATCAAGCCTATTCTAAAGGCAATTATTGGCCTACAATGAAATGAGATGCTAAGGATTATGTTTGCAAATGTGATCAATGTCAAAGGCATGCACCTATCCCCTGATTGCCTACCGACTGCTTAACCTAGTAACCAATCATTGGTCGTTTGCTCAGTAGGGAAATGATATAGTTGGCCCTTTATCAACAGACGTGGCTAAAAAAAACTCTTGATCGTAGCCATAGACTACTCTAGCAAGTGGGTGGAAGTTGAGGCCTATGCTAACATCAAAGACAAAGATGTGACAAAGTTCGTCTAGAGAAATATTTTATGCCGATTCGGAATTCCTCACACCATTATCACAGACAATGGGCCGCAATTTGATAATAGTACCTTCCTAGAGTTTTGTTCTGAACTAAAGATCAAAAACGTTTATTCGACGCCTCGATATCCACAAAACAATGGACAGGCAGAAGCGATGAATAAAATGTTGTTAAATTCTTTGAAGAAACAGCTAGAAGGGGCAAGAGGCAAATGAGTAAATGAATTGTCTAGTATATTATGGGCTTATAGAACCACCAGTAGACGACTTACTAGGGTCACCCTACTTGCCTTGTCATACGAAATAAAAGTTGTCATTCCTATTGAAATAGGGCTACCTACAGTTAGAACAACAGTGTAAGAATCAGAAACCAATGAAGAAAAACTTGAAGTATACTTATATTGGGCGGATGAGGAGCATGAGGTCATAACTATCTGATTAGCCCCTTACCAGTAAAGAACAATGGCTCAGTACAACAAAATAGCGCTCTCGCGATTGTTCTACAATCCAATTAGGAAGAACCTTATGTTGTACTCAAGACGGGAGAGCAGAGGTGTACCATCTACAGACACTAGACGGAATGCTACTGCTCCATCCTTGGATTGTAGCAAATTTGAAGAAATATTATCAATAAACAAGTTGTGCATAAATCAAATTGTATTTCATTTTTAAACGACTAACAAGTCGGATTGTAAACGACTAATAAGCCAGATTGTAAATGACATGACCAATATGGCGCAAACCATAAGTCTAAAGAACATCAAGGCATAGCCTAAGCGGCACAAGCCTTAAAGTTCCTATGGGAGAAAGGCCAAAAGACCCAAGATAGTTAATGTTACTCAAGGCCAAGGGAATAACTTGCGCTAAGCAGTGAGTATGATGGTGCAAACCAAATACATAGACTAATTTCACAAACATGCAAATTCATTGAAAACTGTGTTCATTTGTAGCATCCAAAAAAGGGCCAAAAGGCCAATGTCTATACAATCAAAAGGCCTAAATGACCAAAAAAAAGGAAAATGAAAGCAATAGCCTCAGGCTGCATCTTAATCTTCACGACTTGTGGTTGCAAATCTGTTTCTCACTTCCAAGTTGTCTACTTGCCCGACACCATCTTCCAACTCAGCTTCATCCTCTTTGTCTGATGGAATGTTGGGTATATCATCAATTACCATGTTTCTTCATACAACATTGATAGTCGTAAAAGAACATGTAGTCCATCTCCTATTGATAAGCCACCTCCAACTCGTTCTTTTCTTTGGCGAAGCCGAACACAGTCAGCTCTAGCTCCTACTTTAGCCAAGCACTTTCTTCCTTAGCTTTGGACTTGGATGATTCTATGGTGGCCATATCCAATTTCAATTGACGAATCTTAGCCTAAAGCATATGATTCTTCATCTCTGCCTTTGTCAGCATACCTATGCCCTCAACTACCGCCTTCCGTGCAACACCTTTGGCTATTTTGGCCATCTCTATCTTTGCCAACAAATCCTTTTGGTAGTATAGGCCATGGGTCATGTATGCCCTGATTTTTTTTACTACTTTCAGTCGTTCAAAAGATGAGAACGATGTCTCATCAGATTTCGAACCGCGACTACAATCTGTCATAAAGAACTGAGGGGAGTAAGTAAGGAAAAATGATATGTAAACCACATGAATTATGCGTAAAAGGTATCATACCACTTCCATCGTTTGCATGACTGAAAAACCTTTCAAGCGCATGATCACTTCAATTGTCTCGTCTGAGGTCCCATGTGGGACACGAGCCATGAAGTTCTGCTGAAGGTCGACAGTCACGTCCACTGGAATCCTCTCTAGTATTGGGAAAAGCTCGTTCATATGGTACATTGGAGGGTCCATGTTGGTGAATGTTGGAAAGCGCTCCAAAAAAACGTCCAGCTTTTCTCGGCTGGACACATCGACAAGAGCAACCGACAGAGTTTATACACTAGGTGTGGAGTCATCACCTAATATGGTGACCGTCTTCTTTAGCCCATGAAAATGAATGCTTACCACGTCCTGTGCCTTAGGAGCAAGCGGAGACAGATGAATCGACATCAGCGAAAGAGTGGCAACAAGCTTGGAGGACAAGCCCTTGTCGCCTGTCTTTTGTCTATTTGATGAGAACCCAACTTCAATGGCCTTATTTAGCCTTTCTGTTGTCACTCGTGAAATCCGACTCGTAGATTGGTAGCCATTTCTTCTTCTTTTGTTTCTTCAATTATATGTGGCACAACTAGCTCGATGGTCTCAAACCACTCAGTCTGCTCCACTCCGAACGTCTCGTTCGACTCGATTGAGGTCTTTTGAGCTTGAGGTCGGACGACAGTCTTCTTCTTTATTGGCCAGGAGGCAAGACTTGAAGTTACTCGGGAAGTGGAACTAGGGGCTTGGCACAAAGTCCATTTTTTATGTTTTTTTTCTCCCGAGCGTTTAAATGAGCTTGTCTTGCCTTGGCATTAGCAAGACGAGCGACCTTTCTGCAATCAAGCACAATTAAGGTGTTATTAAGACACTTGGAAAGTCGTTATACTATAAAAAGTATAAATAACTATGCAAACTTTACAAATTATATGTACTTTCTTTCTGCAAAATTCTCTTACTTGCTTAAGCCACTTACTAACTTTAACATCAGAGAGGCGTGCCTAAACAAACCATCCGAACAACCCTTTGTGTGATACAATAGTTGTCTACATCTTAAGCTACTTAGACGGAATCAATGGTCGTGCTATTGATCCAGCTCTTGGTAGCTAGACGAAACCGCCAATTCGGATTGTGTAACAACATAAGAATGTTCTTTTATTAAATATAGTTTATGATTTAGATGATAAAATGTTTTAACTTTTAATGTCTTGTTGATATATTTCAACAAGATAGACATTTTATTAAACATGATGGAATGTCTTAACTTTTAATATCTTATTGATATATTTCCAATAGATAAACAAGTTATCATCAAAATAGTCACATTTTCTCGATATTTTAGGTGAAATGTTGATTTATTAGGGCCTGAAGAATTTCTGAATTCCTTTATTAATTTATTCGGTACACACCATACACATATATATACACAAATGACTGAATAAGAAAATATCTATCTAGCTTGATTCTCTCCTAAAAAGTAGGAAACTGAATCTTAAGGAAATATCCTAAATGATCTCTTCTTTTTTATTCCTAAAATACTTTCCTACATTAAAACCCTAACTTTGAATGTCGAATTTCAACACTCCCCCTCAAGCTGGAGAATGTATATCATGTAATCCCAGCTTGCAAGTTAAGTCTTCGAAGTTAGGCCTAGGTAAAGCTTTGGTGAGGATGTCTGTGGTTTGGTGCTTGGTAGGAACGTAGTTCAATTTAACCGTCTCACTAGTTACCTTCTCTGTGATGAAGTGTCTGTCAATCTCAACGTGCTTGGTCCTGTCATGATGCACAGGATTCTTTGCCATGCTTATAGCTACCTGATTATCACACATCATCAGAATCGGAGATGAACTCGTTTGTCCCAGTTCACTAAGAACCCTTTTTATCCAAATCCCTTCACAGATTCCCTATGCTAGAGCTCTGTACTCAGCTTCTGCACTACTTCTAGCTACAACTGATTGCTTCTTACTCCTCCAGGTAATAAGATTTCCCCAGACAAAGTATCCAAAAGTGGACCGCCTGTCAATGATGTTTCCTGCCCAATCCGCATCTGAGTATACTTCAGTGTACGATTCTCTGTCTTTCTGAAGAATAGACCTTTCCCTGGTGTCATTTTTAAATATCTAAGAATCCTGTAGACTGCTTCCATGTGTTCCTCAGTGGGTGATTACTACCCAAAAAGTGCTATTTTACACCTTTAATGCATTATGTTTTAAGCACTTTTGTGTAGTAGTTCTCCATCTTTAGTCCAATTGGCATGTTAAGGGCCTAGCAATGTCTTCTAATCATATTTGTGGCTAGTTTTAATCTTTTGACAGCTTTTTGGATCGTTAAAACAAGTCAAGCAAAGGAGAAAACCAAAGAGAAGCAAAGTGAAGAAAAATCAAAATGTAGCAGCTGCAGTCTTCTTTCGCACTTTTGGAGCACTTCCCGAAGTCCAATTTTTACATGCTATATACCATTTTAAAGCTCTTGAAGTCAAGAATCCAACGCTTCAAACCGTGCACGATTTGGAGCTGAAATGAGGAAGATATGGCCTTCGGAAGCAAACTGCTCCAGCAAATGCGAAAATTTCGCATTCCACAAGAGCAAATGCGAATTTCGCATTCAATTCGCATTCAGTTCGCATAACCCATGCGTGTTGCGAATTGTGCTCTGTTCTAGCCGACTTCACTTTAGATATTTTCCTTTGTATTTTGTGATGTAATTTCCTTTCTTATCCTTGTAACTAGCCAATCACAAGTTTTTCCTTTTGTAAAGACTATAAAAGGGGTGGAAATCACCTCTTGGATTATTATTGAATACGCACGTTTGACACTTAGAGTTTTTACAGAGCTCTTTCGTTTCTCTTTTCTCTTTGTTATTTTCTTTTTCTTGGAAGCCAAACAACCTCTGAGGATGTTTGCCCAGAGGATGAGAGGCTAAACTTCCGGTTTCTTGGAGTAAAGGAAGCTAGGTGAAAAGTCCAGATGAAATGGTGGAAAGCTCCCGTGCATTAAATTCAGGTAGTTGGAATTCATAAATGGCTTTTAAATCCAAAGTTTTGCTTTAAATCCCTTAGAATCACTTTGAATGACCAATACATGGTAAGCTTCAGGTCTTTATGGATGCTTATTGCTAGATTCATATTAGTCCATTAGTTATCATGTACGAGTCATTGGAAAGTGATTCAAGGTGAAGACCTATAGTGTCTTAAGCCATTAATGGACCTTGACTACCATTTCTATTGACCTTTTAAGGATTAAATCTTCATTGTCAAACCTATACCGGTTCGGGAAATAACTATAGGTTAAATCCCCAATGCGAGGAGAAAAATCCGGAATTTTCCACTTTCTATTCTGAACTTGATCCTAGCAACCCTTAGCTCCGGGAAACTTTCTTTCTTCCATTTTTAATTAGTTTATGTTAGTTTAGTTTCAAACACTTTCAAAACAAATTTTATTTTCTTTTAAACTTTAAGTTTTTGATTAAGGAAATCATTAAATACAATCTCTAATTTTAAGTATATCACTGGTAGAATGAAAACCCATCCCAGAGTTCGACCCTAGAGCCACTATACTATAGTAGCTTTGCTACGTTAGTATGAGGTCATAGGTTTTATAAATGATTTTGATTAAATGACCCATGCGGAGTTACATTGCGCGAATCAAAATGGCGCCGTTGCCGGGGATGGTGCCACTTTACAGTGATGCAACCTTTTAGAGGCTACTTGTGATTTCCATCACAAGTTTGGTGAATTCCTTTTTCACTAACTTCATTTCTTTTCATTTTATTTTTGTTAGGTTTATTTTCATTTTCTTTCTAACCTTAACTTTTTTCTAGGTTCTTTTGTTTTTGTTGTTTTTGTTTTATTTCAGGTAAGTAGTAACTTTTGTATGCCCTATTGGATTCGAGACCAAGAGGGAAGATTAGTAAGGATTGAGAATCCTCAAGACACAGAGTTGGATATTTGTGTTAACATCATGGACCCTCAACCAGAGGATCAACATTCACAACATGGGCAGGGGAATGATCCGAACTTGTATAGGTCCATGAGGGACAGGATGCACCCTCCGAGGATGAGTGCACCATCTTGCATCATTCCTCCTACAGAGCAATTGATTATCAGGCCACACATCGTGCCTCTGCTTCCTACTTTCCATGGGATGGAAAGTGAAAATCCATATGCGCACATAAAGGAATTCGAAGATGTGTGCAATACTTTTCAAGAAGGGGGAACAGCTATTGAGCTTATGAGGTTGAAGCTCTTTCCATTCACATTAAAGGACAAAGCCAAGATATGGCTCAATTCCTTGAGGCCGAGAAGCATAAGAACATGGACAGAACTTCAAGCTGATTTTTTGAAGAAGTTTTTCCCTACTCACAGAACAAATGGATTGAAGAGACAAATCTCCAACTTCTCAGCACGTGAAAATGAAAAATTTTATGAATGCTGGGAGAGGTATATGGAGGCCATCAATGCATGTCCTCACCACGGCTTTGATACATGGCTTTTGGTGAGCTATTTTTATGATGGCATGTCATCTTCAATGAAGCAGATATTGGAGACAATGTGTGGGGGTGATTTCATGAGCAAGAACCCTGAGGAGGCTATGGATTTCCTAAGTTATGTCTCAGAGGTTTCCCGTGGATGGGATGAGCCTAATAGCAGAGAAATGGGAAAGAGGCCAGTTCAACAAATGTCGAGAGGGGGGATGTACAATCTGAGTGAAGACATGGAGATGAAAGCCAAGGTAGCTGCCATGGCTAGAAAAATAGAGGAAATGGAGTTGAGAAAAGTTCACGAAGTCCAAGCTATTTCAGAACCTCAACAACAAGCCAATCCTTGCTCCATCTGTCAGTCATTTGAACATACGGTGGAAGAATGTCCCACCATTCCAGCAGCAAGAGAAATGTTCGGGGAACAAGCTAACCTGATTGGCCAATGGAAGCCAAATCCAAATGCTCCCTATGGCAACACGTACAACTCTAGCTGGAGGAACCACCCAAACTTTGCATGGAAGCCAAGGCCAAACCCATATCAGTCACCAGCCCAATCAAGCCAACAGAGTCAAGGTCAATCCTCAGTTGAGCAAGCACTCGTAAGCCTTAGCAAGGTTATGGGTGACTTTGTGAGTGAGCAAAAATCCATCAACTCTCAACTAAATCAGAAGATTGACAACGTAGAGAGTACATTGAACAAGAAGATAGATGGGATGCATAATGAGTTGTCTCAGAAAATTGACAACATCCAATATTCCATCTCAAGGCTCACAAATTTGAACACTGTCAATGAGAAAGGGAAGTTTCCCTCTCAGCCTCACCAAAATCCTAAAGGGATACATGAAGTGGAATCCAAAGATGAGGATTCTTCAAAGGTGAGGGACGTGCAAGCTATTATCACTTTGAGAAGTGGTAAGGAAGTGCATCAGCCGAAGCATGATCAGAGGAAAGCCAAAGAAGACAAGGCTGATAGAAAAGAAGAAAAGAAGAATGAACAAAAGGGAAAGGAAGTTCAGATGAAAGAAAGCATCATTCCTAGCATGGATGAGGAACCTCAAATTCTTTTAAAGGAAGGCATGATGAAAAAGCACATGCCTCCTCCATTTCCTCAAGCCTTGCGTGGGAAGAAACCGATCAAGAATGCTTCTGAGATTCTTGATGTGCTAAGACAAGTGAAGGTGAATATTCCTTTACTTGATATGATCAAGCAAGTACCCACATATGCAAAGTTTTTGAAGGACTTGTGCACTGTGAAAAGAGGACTCAATGTTACAAAGCAAGCCTTCCTAACTGAGCAAGTGAGTGCTATAATCCAATGCAAGTCTCCAATCAAATACAAAGATCCGGGGTGTCCTACAATCTCAGTCAATATTGGAGGAACCCAAGTGGAGAAGGCATTGCTTGATTTGGGGGCAAGTGTTAACTTGCTTCCATACTCTGTATACAAGGAGCTGGGGTTGGGAGAACTCAAGCCAACATCGATCACCCTATCCTTAGCTGACCGATCAGTGAAAATCCCCAGGGGGGTAATAGAGGATGTATTGGTTCAAGTTGACAAATTCTACTATCCAGTAGATTTTGTGGTGCTTGATACGGATCCCATTGTCAAAGGGATCAACTATGTTCCAATCATCCTTGGAAGACCATTCC
The DNA here is from genome assembly GCA_037355405.1 of Vitis amurensis. Classification (NCBI taxonomy): domain Eukaryota; kingdom Viridiplantae; phylum Streptophyta; class Magnoliopsida; order Vitales; family Vitaceae; genus Vitis; species Vitis amurensis. Next base: position 9,309 of record JBAPGN010003031.1, on the reverse strand, counting down.
TTGCAACATCCAATGCAATCATCAATTGTAGGAATGGGGTCATGCAACTCACTTTTGGGAATATGACATTGGAACTCAACATCTTCCATCTATGTCAAAAGCACATCCATCCTGAAGAAGATGAGGGCCCAGAAGAAGTGTGTATGATAGATACCCTGGTGGAGGAGCATTGTAATCAGAGTATCCTTGATCAGTTTGAAGAGAATTCAAATGAAAGCCATGAAGATCTTGATGATGGGTTAGCTGAACCCAAGGGAATGAATGCCGTTATGTCAAACTGGAGACAAAAGCCAGTGATCCTCCCTTTGTTCAAGGATGAGGAAGAGATGAAAGAAGCTAAGGATGCAATCCTTAAGCTTGAATTGAAGACCCTTCCTGCCGAGTTGAAGTATGCTTACTTGGAGGAAGGCAATAAAGCCCCGGTGGTAATTTCTTCTTCTTTAACCGTTTCACAAGAGGACAATCTTCTGAGAATCCTTAGAAAGCACAAGAAGGCCATCGGATGGCAAATTTCTGATTTGAAGGGGATAAGCCCATTGATTTGCACGCACCATATTTATATGGAAGAGGGAGCTAAGCCAACTTGTCAGCCACAGAGGAGATTGAATCCTCATATGCAAGAGGTAGTAAGGGCTGAAGTGTTGAAGCTTCTTCAAGCGGGCATCATTTACCCCATTTCGGATAGCACTTGGGTGAGTCCAACCCAAGTTGTTCCAAAGAAGTCCGGGATAACCGTAGTCAAGGGGGAAAATGGAGATGAAGTGTCCACACGCCTCACAACTGGTTGGAGGGTGTGCATTGACTACAGGAAGCTGAACGCAGTAACGAGAAAGGATCACTTCCCTTTACCTTTCATGGATCAAGTCCTTGAGAGAGTATCTGGGCATCCTTTTTATTGTTTCTTGGATGGGTATTCCGGGTATTTTCAAATAGAGATTGATGTGGAGGACCAGGAGAAGACTACCTTCACTTGTCCATTCGGCACCTATGCTTATAGGCGGATGCCTTTTGGATTATGCAACGCTCCTGCTACCTTCCAAAGATGCATGCTTAGCATCTTCAGTGACATGGTTGAACGAATCATGGAAGTCTTCATGGATGACATAACTGTGTATGGGACTTCTTTTGAGGATTGTTTGTCACATCTTGAAGATGTATTGAAAAGATGCATAGAGAAAGACCTCGTACTCAATTGGGAGAAGTGCCATTTTATGGTAAATCAAGGTATTGTTCTTGGTCACGTAATCTCAAAGAAGGGTATAGAGGTAGATAGAGCTAAGGTGGAACTAATTGTGAAGTTGTCACCTCCCACCAATGTAAAAGGAATAAGGCAATTCCTTGGGCATGCCGGGTTCTATAGGAGGTTTATAAAGGATTTTTCCAAGATTGCCAAACCTCTTTGTGAATTATTGGTGAAGGATGCCAAGTTTGAGTGGGATGATAAATGTCAAAGGAGTTTTGAGCTTCTTAAGCAATTCTTGACATCAGCGCCCATTGTGAGAGCACCAAATTGGGAGTTGCCATTTGAAGTGATGTGTGACTCAAGTGATTATGCTATTGGGGCTGTTTTGGGACAAAGAGAAGATGGCAAACCTTATGTGATCTACTATGCAAGCAAGTCTTTGAATGATGCTCAAAAGAATTACACCACCACTGAGAAGGAATTACTTGCTGTGGTGTATGCTTTGGATAAGTTCAGAGCTTATTTGATAGGGTCTTCCATTGTGGTATTCACGGATCATTCAGCTTTGAAGTACTTGCTAACCAAGCAAGATGCCAAGGCTAGGTTGATTAGGTGGATACTTTTGCTTCAAGAGTTCAACCTCCAGATCAGAGATAAGAAAGGTGTTGAGAATGTGGTAGCTGACCACTTGTCAAGGCTCAACATTGCTCATGACACCCATGGACTTCCCAAATGATGATTTCCCTGAGGAATCCTTGATGCTTGTGGAGGAAGTGCCATGGTTTGCACACATTGCCAATTACTTGGTCACGGGAGAAATACCAAGTGAATGGAGCTCTCAGGACAAGAAGAATTTCTTTGCCAAGGTCCATGCATATTATTGGGAGGAGCCTTTTCTCTTCAAGTATTGTGCGGACCAAATTATAAGGAAGTGTGTGCCTGAACAAGAGAAGCATGGGATCCTATCTCATTGCCATGGGAATGCATGTGGAGGCCACTTTGCCTCTCAAAAGACGGCAATGAGAGTTCTTCAATCGGGCTTTTGGTGGCCCTCACTTTTTAAGGATGCCCATGAGGTAAGTAAAGGATGTGATAAGTGCCAAAGACTAGGCAAGCTTTCAAGGAGAAATATGATGCCTTTGAACCCCATCTTGATAGTGGATCTTTTTGATGTTTGGGGCATAGACTTCATGGGACCTTTCCCTATGTCTTTTGGCCACTCCTACATCTTGGTAGGAGTTGATTATGTTTCAAAGTGGGTTGAAGCTATACCCTGTAGAACCAATGATCACAAAGTGGTTCTCAAATTCCTAAAAGAAAACATCTTCTCGAGGTTTGGAGTGCCTAAAGCAATCATTAGTGATGGAGGCACTCACTTTTGCAACAAACCTTTTGAGACTCTTCTAGCCAAGTATGGGGTTAAGCACAAGGTAGCTACACCTTATCACCCTCAAACAAGTGGCCAAGTTGAGTTAGCCAACCGGGAAATCAAGAATATACTGATGAAGGTGGTGAATGTAAATAGGAAGGATTGGTCTATTAAGCTCCTGGATTCCTTATGGGCTTATAGGACCGCTTACAAGACCATTCTTGGAATGTCTCCTTATCGCCTTGTTTATGGCAAAGCGTGTCATCTTCCAGTGGAGGTTGAATATAAAGCATGGTGGGCAATCAAGAAGCTCAACATGGATTTGACAAGAGCCGGGTTGAAGAGATGTTTGGATTTAAATGAATTGGAGGAAATGAGGAATGATGCTTACCTCAATTCAAAAATTGCAAAAGAGAGGTTGAAGAAATGGCATGATCAATTGGTAAATCAAAAGAATTTTGTCAAGGGACAAAGAGTCTTGCTTTATGACTCTAAGCTTCATCTTTTTCCGGGAAAATTGAAATCAAGATGGACGGGTCCTTTCATAATTCATGATGTGCAATCAAATGGAGTAGTGGAACTACTCAACTTCAATAGCACTCGAACTTTCAAAGTGAATGGGCATCGTCTCAAGCCCTATTTAGAATCATTTTCCCGAGACAAGGAGGAATTCATCCTCCTTGATCCGCCTCCAACATGAAAATACTTGGTTTATGGATGAACTTAGTCTTCTCAAAGACTAAAAAGTTCATCCTCTTTTTGCTTTCTTTTAAGTTGATTTTAATTTAATCTAATTTTTTCTTGTGTTTTTTCATGTTTTGATGTTTATTTTTTTTGACTTTAATGTCGTTCTAATGTGTTTTGAATTGGTTTTTTGTGTTAACATTCAGGTGGGAAAGCATGAAGAATGAAGTCATGGTGAAAGCAAGGCAAAACAGGGGAGAAAAAACCAAGTCTCAGCCAAATTCGCATTACCTCTTGTGGAATGCGAAATTTTCGCATAACATACCCCTTATGCGAAAATGCTTTTGTGGCAATTTCCAAAAAAACATGCTCTCGGTCCCTTCCCAAAATAGCTTATGCGAATTTCACAGGAATGCGAACCTAATGCGAACCATATGCGAATTTGTTTTTGAGACAAATTTGAAAAACCATGCTCTCTGTCTGAATTTCACAGGAATGCGAAATTTTCGCATTACATAAGGGGTAATGCGAAATTTGCATTTCCTCTTTAAAAACCGTGTTCTCCTCTTCCCATGCTCAATTTCTTCTTCATTTCTCATACAACCTCTCTTCCAATCACCAAATCCCTTCCTTAAGTTTCTTTTCTTCATCATTCCCCACTCTCATCACCACCATAGCAGCCCATCTCCATAACTCCACCTCATAGCCGCGGCAATCACTATTCATCACCGTCCAACCCTTCAATTTTCAGCTCTTTCCACCATCAAAAACCTTCCAATTCCTCACTCAACACTCTAAATCCATCCCTCAACCAATTCCGGCCCTGTACTTACCAATCCAAAACCTCAAGCTAAGCATTTAAGCCACATTTTCTTCAAAGAGAATCCATGGCCGCCGGGTAGAGGAGCTCCAATTTTCAAAATTTCTTCATGAAAAAGCTCCAATTTTCAAGCCTATTCACCATGAAAAATTCTTTTCTTACCTTAGCCAACATTTCCCACCCTCAAAAGCCAAAAATTTCCACAATTTGAAGGAGCTTCAAAACATCAAGTGGGCGTGTGAATAGTGCAAATGCGAAAATTTCGCATTCCACCATGTGAATAGTGCAAATGCGAATTTCGCATTCAGTTCGCATTCAGTTCGCATTCAGTTCGCATAACCCTACCTGGTGCGAATTTCTCACTTTTTCCATCTCTGCCCTCCCAATCCAAAGCCTGTGAGCCTCATTTCACTACTTCATTATGCCTAAGACCCGAGGAGGACATACCTCAGCTCCTCAGAGCAGCGAGAGAGCCGCCCCTGTGCGGGCCCCACTAGATGCGCCGCCACATTTAGCTGATTCTGCCTCTCAGAGCAGATACCATACGAGGAGAGCATCTGCCACACCTGTGGCCCCTACTCAGATTACACCCCGGGGTCCTCCTACAAAGAAAGCCAAGACTTCAGGGCCAGGTGAGTCCTCTAGAGCACCTCGGGATTCACAATCTCAGCCGCCATCCACCAGACGCCCTAGACCCAGTTCGCCCATTGAGGGCAACTCAGATTGCCGATCCAAAGCATTTCATGTTGAGTCATATTTTGAGCACACTACTTTGCGCCAGCAGACTGACTTGCGGGATTCATACAGCCTACTTGAGAGGTACCATCTTGTACCCTTTATGACTCCGCCCCAGTTCTTTTATCCTCGAGTAGTTTTAGACTTTTACCAGTCTATGACTACTCGTGGCGTCCCGGTACCAGCCTCGATACTTTTTACCATTGATGGACGCCAGGGTATTTTGGGGGCTCGTCAGATTGCCGAAGCTTTCCAAATTCCTTATGCACCCGCTGATCCCAGTTTGTTTAGACGCTGGGTCCCACTTTCTGAGTGGGACATGGTTCGTAGCCTATCTCGAGGGACATCTTCCCAGAGGACCATTTTCAGGAGGGAGCTTCCCCCAGGGATGCTCTTAGTTGATGTGGTGCTTCGCACCAACCTTTTTCCTCTTCAGCATACAGTAGAGAGGCGAGGGGCCATTTTAGAGGCATTATTTCGTATCTGTGAGGGCTACTACTTTGGTCCTCATCATTTGATTATGGCCGCTCTCCTCCATTTTGAGGAGAAGGTGCATAAGCGGCGTCTTACGAGGGCGGCCTCCATTCAGTTACTTTCCCTCGGCTGCTTTGCCATGTTTTGGCATATATGGGTTTTCCTGCAGACCCTCAGGCTGAGCCCCGTCGCCATTGTCGAGAGAGCTTCTCTCTTGAGCACTGGACTCAGCTATCGCTCCATCAGCATTCCCCGGAACTTCCCGAGCCAAGGGAAGTCCCTCCTGCTCCATCCACTTCAGTTCCCTTGGAGCCTGTACCAGAGGCAGCATCATCTGATGCCCCACCTGCTGTTCCTCCTACCGTAGAGCCGCCCATCACTATCCCTGGTTCAGAGTACCGTGCCTTGCTTGCTTCTTTTCAGACTCTGACCACTACTCAGACGGCCATTATGGAGCGCATGGACCACTTCCAGACTCAGCAGGACCAGCAGACTCTCATTCTCCGTGAGATTCAGCAGCACCTCGGTCTTGTGTCACCAGCTCCACCTGTAGCGGTGCCTTCCTCAGTGCCAGCAGAGGACCCCTCCTATCCACCAGAGGAGCCTACTACTTGATCATACGATCACTCCTCTCCCTTTTTTGTATCTATATTCTATGTTTTTGGATGTCTTATGTATTTTGGACCACTTTTATACTGGGATTGGATATATTCCATGTTTGTCTTGTTTATTATACACTCTCAGTTTATATAGACATCTTCCTTTTTGTATATTTTAGTTATTCCTTTTTATTTCCTCTAATAATCATTCTTATGATTTTTCTTTTCTTATGCAACATGTGGTTTCTCCTCTCTATTCAGAGTACCTTACTATCAGGAGGTATCACTTCCTCCCTTTTATTACCATTTTCTTTTAGAACATTGGGGACAATGTTCGTCCTAGTTGGGGGGAGAGTTGAGGAAGTAAATTGTTGAATCTTTTTGGTTAAGTTATGTTGCTAACAAAAATTTTTTGCAAACTCTCCTTGTTTTCTTAAAGATAAATTCTCAAAAATAAATAGGAGAAATTAAATTCTTATCTTATTGCCATAGTCTTAGAGTTTGTATTATGCTTATTAAAGTTGATAAATTGTTGAAGCTCCTTTTGATTTCAATCTTAAGTCTTCCACTCTAATCTTTTCACACACTGAACACATTAGATTCCAGTTATAAGATGGAAAACTTTTTCACCCCCTAAACTTAGGAAATTTTTGACTTGGTGCAATTGACCTCATTCTATTAGTGTTGGGACACCTTATAAAAGGCCAATGTGTCTTATCAAAAAAAAAAAAAATTTTGCTTCACTTGCTTTGAAACCCGAGCAAGGTCCGAGGGGTATATGGTGAAAATCTTTAAAACCTGGTGCCCTAAGCCTTCAATGGTTGGGAGCCACCGACCTCACTGCTCGTTACATGGGTGGATGGGTGGAGTATATATATATATATATTAAAAAAAAAAAAAAAAAAAAAAAAAAAAAAAAAAAAAGGTGCGTTCTTAGCCTTCTATATATGAGTTAGTGTTGCTAAAGTTAGAGAAAAACCTTAGTTGGGGGGAGAATATAGTTTGTCACACTATAACTGGAAACTAAGCATCTTAACACTTAGATTTTTGTGGAAGATTAAGAGTTGGTCCTTAGGGAGTGGAAATTATTTTGATACTCAAATTTGCATAATGCCCGCTTTTTGAATGTTGTGATAGGTAAGTTATTTGATGACTCTTGTTGATGATTGAGTTTTTTATCCTTGACTTGCCACGAGAGAGTTTGATCCCATCATGCCACTTGGTTATTTTTTGGAGTGATTAGCATGATTTTGTAAATTATTATATTATCTATTTTTCTTTATTTTTCTTTCCTTCATTGCTCAGGGACTAGCAATGTGTCAGTTGGGGGGAGTGATTACTACCCAAAAAGTGCTATTTTACACCTTTAATGCATTATGTTTTAAGCACTTTTGTGTAGTAGTTCTCCATCTTTAGTCCAATTGGCATGTTAAGGGCCTAGCAATGTCTTCTAATCATATTTGTGGCTAGTTTTAATCTTTTGACAGCTTTTTGGATCGTTAAAACAAGTCAAGCAAAGGAGAAAACCAAAGAGAAGCAAAGTGAAGAAAAATCAAAATGTAGCAGCTGCAGTCTTCTTTCGCACTTTTGGAGCACTTCCCGAAGTCCAATTTTTACATGCTATATACCATTTTAAAGCTCTTGAAGTCAAGAATCCAACGCTTCAAACCGTGCACGATTTGGAGCTGAAATGAGGAAGATATGGCCTTCGGAAGCAAACTGCTCCAGCAAATGCGAAAATTTCGCATTCCACAAGAGCAAATGCGAATTTCGCATTCAATTCGCATTCAGTTCGCATAACCCATGCGTGTTGCGAATTGTGCTCTGTTCTAGCCGACTTCACTTTAGATATTTTCCTTTGTATTTTGTGATGTAATTTCCTTTCTTATCCTTGTAACTAGCCAATCACAAGTTTTTCCTTTTGTAAAGACTATAAAAGGGGTGGAAATCACCTCTTGGATTATTATTGAATACGCACGTTTGACACTTAGAGTTTTTACAGAGCTCTTTCGTTTCTCTTTTCTCTTTGTTATTTTCTTTTTCTTGGAAGCCAAACAACCTCTGAGGATGTTTGCCCAGAGGATGAGAGGCTAAACTTCCGGTTTCTTGGAGTAAAGGAAGCTAGGTGAAAAGTCCAGATGAAATGGTGGAAAGCTCCCGTGCATTAAATTCAGGTAGTTGGAATTCATAAATGGCTTTTAAATCCAAAGTTTTGCTTTAAATCCCTTGGAATCACTTTGAATGACCAATACATGGTAAGCTTCAGGTCTTTATGGATGCTTATTGCTAGATTCATATTAGTCCATTAGTTATCATGTACGAGTCATTGGAAAGTAATTCAAGGTGAAGACCTATAGTGTCTTAAGCCATTAATGGACCTTGACTACCATTTCTATTGACCTTTTATGGATTAAATCTTCATTGTCAAATCTATACCGGTTCGGGAAATAACTATAGGTTAAATCCCCAATGCGAGGAGAAAAATCCGGAATTTTCCACTTTCTATTCTGAACTTGATCCTAGCAACCCTTAGCTCCGGGAAACTTTCTTTCTTCCATTTTCAATTAGTTTATGTTAGTTTAATTTCAAACACTTTCAAAACAAATTTTATTTTCTTTTAAACTTTAAGTTTTTTATTAAGGAAATCATTAAATACAATCTCTAATTTTAAGTATATCACTGGTAGAATGAAAACCCATCCCAGAGTTCGACCCTAGAGCCACTATACTATAGTAGCTTTGCTACGTTAGTATGAGGTCATAGGTTTTATAAATGATTTTGATTAAATGACCCATTTGGAGTTACAAGCGAATCACCAGGTGATTTAAAGGCGTTTTAAGTTAACTAAAAAGATAAAAACCATTAATGAGTCACACTTTCTCTTCATTAAAAACTAAAACAACAAAACTTCCAATTTATGCATGTGGAAACTTACCCGGCTACCTTAGCTCCAAGAGACGAAGAGCCTAGCCTCTCATCCTCTAAGGAAAAATCCTTAGAGTTTGGTTGGCTAGAAATAAAAAGAAAATGAAAATGAAAGAGAAGGAAAAACAGAGCAAGGCTCTGTATATTCTATATATTGATCGATCTTACATATATGATGATATATTCTTTACAGTGGATGCAAGGGAATATATATAGAGAAGTTTTTCCAACCTTCCTAACTAAGAAATCTTATGGTTGGTGGATTACAAGGAGAAGAATGGAAATTTATACAAAAATATCTGAAGAAAAATATCCAAAAGAGTCGGTGCACAAATATCAGGAAGCACTAAGGACATTTCGCAGGTGAAAACGAGGTCTGCGAGATTTCGCAGACACTCAAGAGGGTTGCGAAATATTTTCGCAACAACAAGCTAAACTCGCAGGGCTGCGAAGTTGGCTTCCACCTTGAGGTTCTCAGCTTCCAGCGTGGCGCATGTATCGGGTAGCTTCAGGAGGAATT
>JBAPGN010003030.1:141565-165337 GCA_037355405.1 Vitis amurensis | reverse complement strand
AGCAGTAGTTTCATACTAATTCTTTGGAAATGCAGATTCGTCTGACCTCATAATGCCTGCGGAAAAATATCTCTGACTTATGGAACGTTTAGGGCAAATCCCTTCGTGGTTCATCTATTTGTTATGGGGCTAGACCTACTTTTTGTAAGCTTGTGTTCTCATGTAGAAACTCATTTCTTTAACATTTTGATGGTTCTTAATTCTAATTGTTTTGGTCCAACCCAAGATTTAGACTTGTCCATCAATAATATCAATCAAGTAACTAACTTTTTCTTTTTTATATTTTTTTTATTAAGCCAGGACTTACAAATATAAAAATTATTGAAAATTAAGTAGATTTAAAATAATAAACTAAAAACCAAAAAATGTTTTTTATTATAGAAAGTATTACATAATAAAAAATAATTTTGAATTGAAACATCTATTTTAGATTAATCTAAAAATCCAATTTTAAGTGATTTTATAGGTTAATTTATTAAATTAATTTTTAAAATATTGACGAAAACCTATTTTTATAGAATAAGTATTTTATAAGCAGCTTACAAAAGGTTTCTAACAACGCTTTCCCAACCTAACTATAAATGAATTTCAAAAGATTTTGAAACACCTCGAATTGACTTTTTACTCTATGGCAATATGAGAGTAGGAACTTGGATCAAGAAAAAATCTAATAAAGGGCGCTTTGAAATAAGTTTTTAAGCAAAGTTGTTTTTAATTTTAGACTGCAGAGGCTTATAAAAACATTGTTGGCCAATAAAATTGAATTGACTTTGCTAAGGACAATTGAGAAGGTTGGTGTTGCACTGTTCTAGGGTGGATCATCAGATATTGAGCCTTCCACATGATCCTTTTTTACTTATGGTAGCTAATTTAATCACAACAACCCTGAGTAAGGCTTGTTCTGAATTGTGGGAGGTAGCTTTTGAAAGGTGGGCCCAAGAAGGTGCGTCCGAAAGGGATTGCCAAAATAAATGGTATGAGGTGAGAGAATATTCTTTTCCTGCTAAGACTTAAGACGTATCTCCTCAACCAACAATCATTGACCCTTGAATCACATAGGGGAAGTGGGTTCAATGCAAATTGTTCCACGTAATGCTCAATCAATAATATTGAAAGGTCATAAAAATATTGAACAAGGCGTTATCCTCTATACGCGCGGGCAAATAATTAAAGTGAAATTGGGTCAAAGCTCCTACTGATTTCCCATGAGAGCCAACTGGTCTAGAGATTAAGTCATCATAGAAGAAAACTCATATAGAATTATTCAGTTGTCTTTTCTTTTTAAGGGCTCAAATATCAATCTCTAAATTGATTATTTGTTTTGCAAATATTAAATTGCGGATGATTAATCTTTTCCAACTGTTCCTAAATCTCCTTGACAGTTTTCATACTTTTGCCCAAACTATGTACCTATTTGAAGTTTTCAACAGAGGTTGTTTGATCCAAACGTGATATTCGAATTGCTTACTTTCCAAACATCTAACTATTCTGCATATTTTTCATTTTTTTCATTCGTAGGTTTGCATAAAGTGCCAATAATATAACCTCACATCTTCTTGCCTTCAAGAAATTTTTTCATCACATAACTCTAATACAAATAATTTTCTTCATCCAATCTGATACTAATAGATTGAAGGTAATCATCTTGTTTACTAGTCATGATGAATAAATGACAAAATAACTAACAAACAAAAGAAAGTAGATACAAACTAAAAAAACAAATATGAAATCAAATAGAAAAAGAATGATGTGATCACTCACTACAATATCCAAAAGGAATTGCATCAACAAACATATACGAAAAAAATTGTCCCATTAAAAAACTAACCTTGCTTTAGTACCATGTTGAAATCCAAAAAAGATTTAAAGAGAAAAAAAAATCTAAGATTTTGAATTGTCTTAAAAAAGATACATTATGATTTAAATAAACCTAATGAAAAGAAGAAAAAAAAACTAACTTACCCTTACTCCTAAAAAAGGAAATAAAATAATTTTATGGATAATAATTCTAATATAGTAACTAAATAAAACTATTAAATACTACTAAATAAATAACTCTAACACTATCATTGTGTTATCACGTGGAAACTCATTCTTTAACACTTTTAACATATGATAGTTCTAATTTGTTTTCTTCCCACTAAGTGGACTTCCAAATATCCCAAATTAAGGAGTACTTCTAATATTTTTATTACTCATACTTGTTTATAAAAAATTATGAAAAATAAATAGCATTTAAATATAGACTAAACAAAAATGATTTTATTATTGATTTTAATCATGTATTGCATAATAAAAAATAAATTTTAAATAAACACCTATCAAAGTATCAACTAAAAACTTGATTTTATAGGATTTTAAAAATAGTTTTTCAATTGGGGATGAATACCTAATTTTTATAAAATAAGTATTTGTAAGCATTAACAAATATTCTAACAACATTTTAAACCTAAATTTATAAATGATTTTCAAAATTTTCATTTCAAACGATTTGAAACCACCTCGAATACTTTTTACTCTTTTGGCGGTATGAGAGTATGGCTTGTGCCAAGTAAATATTGGGCTTTGAAATAAGTTTGTTACAAACTTGTTTTAATTATTTTTAGTTCTGGGTTACATGAACTTGGATACAAAATATTTTATCTATATTTAGATTTCCTTAGGCTATATTTAGTTCCTAAAAATAACTAGGGAAAGAAAAAATTTGTTGAAGAAAATAATTTTCTTATATTTGATTTTATTATGAAAAATATAAAAGAAATTAAAATTATTACCTTTATATAGAAAATTTAAATATGTGAAAAAAGTATAAAGTAGTATATAAAAATAATTTATCGATTTTAAATTTATTTTTTATTTTTTTTCTACTTTTCCTCTTTATTTTCTTTCCCTCCACTTTCCCTCAAACTCTTTGAAAATCAAACATAGCCTTAATGCCTCATGTTTAGGAAAAATAATCTAGCATGAGAAACTATAAAGGGCATTATCCCCTCTCATTTTTTTATTTTTTTATTTGTTAAGATATTTTACCATGGTATTATTTGAGAAAAACCAAAACTCATTTAATGATGAATAAGGATTCTCATGGACATTATGTCAAAAAAGTAATGTTTTCTTTTCGTTGAAAAAACTTAGGTTATGTTGGTTCTAAGAAGTATTTGGTTCCAAGAAGTATAAGGGAAAGAAAAACAAAAATAGTAAAAATAATTATTGTCTCATATTTAATTTTATTATAAAAAAATATGAAAGAAAGTAAAATATAATTAAAATTATTAAAAAAATGTGTATATCTTTATTTCGTTTAAATTTTATATAAAAGAGTTAAATAAGTGAAAAAATATTGTAGAAGTATATAAAAGTAATTTATTAATTTTAAACTTAATTTTTATGGCCTTAATTTAGGTTTTGTGGAAAGTGTTCCTAGATATTTTTTCACAAAAAATAAAAATATAACTAAAAATAAATAAATAAAAATTCATCTGTTATGTAAGGTACATATTTAAACCATAAAAATTAAAAGACAAAAATGTACTAGTGGCCCACAAAAAAAAAAAATCTCTGAAGGGAGTTATTCTAGGGTACCAGAAAGTGCTTTTCGGTACCATACCCACTTTTTTAAGCTAATTGGGTAGAGACACATGGCTAACAAAATTTAAAAAAAAAAAAAAACAAAACCACTTCTTCAGGTCACCCAACCGGTTGCCATGGGAATTAATCCCATGCAACACACATTGTTACATCTATTACATTAACCAATTATAAATTTGTTTAATGTAATTATTTTGTTTGGGAAATTTTTTTTATGAAACAGAAAAATAAAGAAAATTTTGAAAAAATAAATTGCAGTTTATTTATTTTTGAACTATAAAGTGATTAAACCCCAAATAAAAATTAAATTTAAAATAAACAAAAAAAATTATAAATAATTTGGTGATATAATTTATAAATTAAGGAAAAGTAAATTTAATTTATTTTAACATCAAATACTTTTTTGACGAATATTTGAAGTGTGAAAAGCAATATAATTGGTTTGTGAAGTTTAAAAAATGGGAAAACTAGAAATAAATTTTATAAAATATATATTAAATTAAAATTAAATTAGTTGTGAACTAATTAGTAATTGAGAATATATGACTAAATTACTTCTTAGCTTCTCAAAAAAATTGGTTGAAATATTGAAAATATGAAAAAGGTATAATTACTAACAATATGGAAATCAAAACCCCTCACTAATTTTTTCGGTAAATTTCCATTTTGAATTTTTCGATCCAATTCACATTCTTAAAATGTACTAACTTTTTTAGTATTTTTAGATTTAGATTTTTCTGGAAATCATTAGACCACCTCCTAAGTGTAATGAACCTATTTAAACAATATCCAAGTCATATGAAGTCCCAAAAATTTTTAAAAGCTTCAAACAAGTAGAGAATTGGGAGGGTACGAAGAATGTGAGAATTCCTCACAATCTTCGTACCCTTGTGAATTTTTTAGCATTTTTGGATTTAGATTTTTCCGGAAATCATTTGACAACCTCTTAAGTGCAATGAACCTATTTAAACTATATCCAAGTAATATGAAGTCCAAAATTTTTTTTATAAACTTCAAACAAGTGAAGAATTGGGAGGGTACGAAGAATGTGAGGATTCCTCACACTCTTCGTAACCTTGTTAATTTTTGAGCATTTTTGGATTTGGATTTTTTCAGAAATCATTTGACGACCTCCTAAGTGTAATGAACCTATTTAAACAACATCCAAGCCATATGAAGTCCCAAAAGATTTTAACAAGTCCAAATAAGTGGAGAATTGGAAGGGTACGAAGAATGTGAGGATTCCTCACACTCTTCGTAACATTGTTAATTTTTTAGTATTTTCGAAATTGGATTTTTCCGAAAATCATTTAACCACCTTCTCAGTGCAATGAACCTATTTAAACAATATCCAAGCCATATGAAGTCCCAAAAAATTTTAAAAACTTCAAACAAGTGGAGAATTGGGAGGTTACAAAGAATGTGAGGATTCGTCACACTCTTCGTATCCTTGTTAATTTTTTAGTATTTTTGAATTTGGATTTTTCCAAAAATCATTTGACCGCCTCCTAAGTGTAATGAACATATTTAAACAACATTCAACCCATATGAAGTCCCAACAAATTTTAAAATCCAAGAAGTGGGAGGATTGGAGGTAATAAGAATGTGAGGATTCCACACATTCTTGTACCCTTGTGAATTTTTTAGTATTTTTTGGATTTGGATTTTCCGGAAAATCATTTTCACCCCTCCTAAGTGTAATGAAACTATTTAAATCATATCCAAGCAATATGAAGTCCTAAAAAATTTTAAAACTTCAAATAAGTGGAGAATTGGGAGGGTACGAAGAATGTGAGGATTCCTCACACTCTTCGTACCCTTGTTAATTTTTTAGTATTTTGAATTTGGGTTTTTCCGGAAATTATTTGACCACAGTTTAAGTGTAATTAACCTATTTAAACAACATTCAACCTATATGAAGTCCCAACAAATTTTAAAAAGTCCAAAGAATTGGAGGATTGGGAGGGTACGAAGAATGTGAGTATTCCACACATTCTTCGTATCCTTGTTAATTTTTTATATTTTTTTATTTGGATTTTTCCGGATATCATTTGACCACCTCCTAAGTGTAATGGAACTATTTAATCAACATTCAAGCCATATCAATTCCAAACAAATTTTAAAAAGTTCAAAGAAGTGGTGGACTGGGTGGGTACGAAGAATGTGAGGATTCTTCACATTCTTCGTACCCTTGTGAATTTTTTAGCATTTTTTTATTTGGATTTTTCCGGAAACAATTTCACCACCTCCTAAGTGTAAGAAACCTATTTAAACAACATCCAAACCATATGAAAGTCCAAATAAGTGGAGAATTGGGAGGATACAAAGAAAGTGAGGATTCCTCACATACTTCGTACCCTTGTTAATTTTTTAGTATTTTTTGATTTGGATTTTATCAGAAATCATTTCACCACCTCCTAAGTGTAATCAACATATTTAAACAACATCCAAGTCATTTGAAGTCCTAACAAATTTTAAAAAGTTCAAAGAAGTGGAGGATTTAGAGGGTACGAAGAATGTGAGGATTCCTCACACTCTTCGTACCCTTGTGAATTTTTTAGCATTTTTTGATTTGGATTTTTCTGGAAATCATTTCACCACCTCCTAAGTGTAATGAACCTATTTAAACAACATCCAAACTATATGAAGTTCCAAAAAAGTTTACAAAGTCCAAAGAAATGGAGAATTGGGAGGGTACGAAGAATGTCAAGATTCCTCAGATTCTTCGTACCCTTGTTAATTTTTTAGTATTTTTGGATTTGGATTTTTCCAGATATCATTTGACCACCTCCAAAGTGTAATGAACATATTTAAACAACATCCAAGCCATATGAAGTCCCAACAAATTTTAAAAAGTTCAAAGAAGTGGAGAATTGAGAGGTTACCAAGAATCTGAGGACTCCTCGCACTCTTCGTATCCTTGTTAAGTTTTTAGTATTTTTGAATTTTGATTTTTCTGAAAATCATTTCACCACCTCCTAAGTGTAATGAACCTATTTAAATAACATCCAACCCATACAAAGTCCCAACAAATTTTAAAAAGTCCAAAGAAGAGGAGAATTGGGAGTGTACGAAGAATGTGAGGATTCCTCACAGTCTTCGTACCCTTGTTAATTTTTTAGTATTTTTGAATTTCAATTTTTCCGATAATCATTTCAGGACCCCCTAAGTGTAACGAACCTATCTAAATAACATCCAAGCAATGAAGTCTCAAAAAATTTTAAAAAGTTCAAAGAAGTGGAGGATTTTGAGGGTACGAAGAATGTGAGGATTCCTCACACTCTTTGTACCCTTGGGAATTTTTTAGTATTTTTTTATTTGGATTTTTTCGGAAATCATTTCACCACTTCCTAAGTGTAATGAACCTTTTTAAACAACATCCAAGCCATATGAAGTTCCAAAAATTTTTACAAAGTCCAAAGAAGTGGAGAATTGGGAGGGTACGAAGAATGTGAGGATTCCTCACATACTTCGTACCCTTGTGAATTTTTTAGTAATCTTCGATTTGAATTTTTCCGGAAATCATTTCACCACCTCCTAAGTGTAATGAACCTATTTAAATCATATCCAAGCCATATGATGTCCCAAAAAATTTTTAAAACTTCGAACAACTGGAGAATTGGGAGGGTACGAAGACTGTGAGGATTCCTCAGACTCTTCGTACCCTTGTTAATTTTTTAGTATTTATGGAATTCGATTTTTCCAAAAATCATATTTTACACACTCTTAACTGCTAAATGAACCGATTTAAAGCAACATCCAAGATCATATTGAAAGTTCACAAAAAATTTTACAAAGTCAAAGAAATGGAACGATTGGCGAGGCGTACAAACGATGCAAGGATTTCACCTTCTTCTTACCCTTGTTAAATTTTTTAGCATTTTTTGGATTTGGATTTTTTCAGATATCATTTGACCACCTCCTAAGTGTAATGAACCATAATTTAACTACGATCCCAAGCATATGAATGTCAGAACCAATTTTAAAAGTTCAAAGAAGTGGGTATTGGGTTAGGGTACGACGAATGTGCAGGAATTCCTCGCATTCTTCGTCCATTGTGAATTTTTTAGTAATTTATTGAATTTGGAATTTTCCGAAAATCATTTCAACCACCTTTACTAGTGTAATGAATCTATTTAAAAAAACATCCAACTCACTATGAAAGTCCAAAATTTTAAAACAATTTTAAAAAAATGGAGAATTGGGTGAGGTACGAGCAATGTGGAGGATTCCTCTCACATTCTTTGTTACCTTTGTTAATTTTTTAGTATTTTTGGGATTTGGATTTTTTTCCAGATTAGATTCACCACCTCTAAGTTGACGAAACCTATTTTAACACAACATCCAAGCCTTATTGAAAGTCCCAACAAATTTTAAAAACTTCAAACAAATGGAGGAATTGGAGGGTACGAAGACTAATGAGGTTCCTCACACTTTTCAGTACCCTTATTAATTTTTTTAGTATTTTTTAATTTGGATTTTTCCAGAAATCATTTGACCACCTCCTAAGTGTAATGAGCCTATTTAAACAAATCACAACCCATTCGAAGTCCCAACAAATTTCATTAAAGTCCAAAGAAGTGGAGAATTGAGGAGGGTACGAACGAATGTGAGGATTTCTCAATTGACTTCGTACCCTTGTGAATTTTTTAAGTATTATTTTTTCTTGGATGTTTTTTGGAAGAATCATATTCACGCCTCACTAAGTGAATGAACCTAATTATAAATCATATCCAAACAATAGCAAATCCCATAAATTTTTAAAAACTTCAACAAGTTGGCGAGAAATTGGAGGGTACGAGAATGTGAGGATTCCTCACACTCTTGTACCTTGTTACAATTTTTTATTAGTTATTTTTTGAATTGCTTCATTTTTCCGAATTCTATTTGACTACCTCCACTAAGTGCTAAATGAACCTAATCCAATTACATCAATCCATTGAAGTCAAAAAAAATTAAGAAATGTCCAAAGAAAGGGAGAATTGGGGTACGAGAGGTAGGATTCTACACACTCTTCGTTTAACCTTTTAATTTTTTTGTATTTTTGGATCTTTTATTTTTTGGGATATCATTTTCACCACCTTCTTTAAATGCTAATGAGCCTAATTTGTAACAACAGCCAAGCCATATGACAGTTACAAAAAACATTTACAAAGTCCAAAGAAGTGAGAGAATTGGGAGGGGTATGAGGAGTGACGGATTCCTCACTACTTCGTTACCCTGTGTGAATTTTTTTTAAGTTTTGGATTTGGATTTTTCCGGATTTCGTTTCACACCTCCTAAATGTATTGACACTATTTAACAACATCCAAGCCTATATTGATGGGTCCCAACAATTTTAAAAAGTCCAAATACTGTATGAGAACTTTAGAGAGGGTACAAAGAATGTGAGGATTCCTCCCATACTTCGTACCCTTTTGATTTTTAGTATTTTTTTATTTGGATTTTTTTCGGAATCATTATCACACGCTCCATACGTCGTTAAATTAATAAACCTATTTAAATCATAATCCAGCCAGTATGAATCCGCAAAAAATTTTATTAGTCCACAGCGAAGTGGAGATTGGGGAGGGCTATGGAAGCAATGTGAGGATTTCCTCAGACTCTTCTGATACCCTTGTTAATTTTTTATATTTTTGAATTTGGATTTTTCTGAAAATCATTTCACCACCTCCTAAGTGTAATGAACCTATTTAAAAAGCATCCAACCCATATGAAGTCCCAAAAAAATTTAAAAACTTCAAACAAATGGAGAATTGGGTGGGTACGAAGAATGTGATGATTCCTCACATTCTTCGTACCCTTGTTAATTTTTTAGTATTTTTGGATTTGGATTTTTCCGGATATCATTTCACCACCTCCTAAGTGTAATGAACCTATTTAAAAAGCATCCAACCCATATGAAGTCCCAACAAAATTTAAAAACTTCAAACAAATGGAGAATTGGGTGGGTATGAAGAATGTGAGGATTTCTCACTTTCTTCGTACCCTTGTTAATTTTTTAGTATTTTTGGATTTGGATTTTTCTGGATCTCATTTCACCACCTCCTAAGTGTAATGAACCTATTTCAACAACATCCAAGCCATATGAAGTCCCAAATTTTTTTCAAAAAGTCTAAATAAGTGGAGAATTTAGAGGGTACGAAGAATGTGAGGATTCCTCACATTCTTCGTACCCTTTTGAATTTTTTAGTATTTTTTTATTTGGATTTTTTTTCTAGAAATCATTTCACCACCTCCTCAGTGTAACGAACCTATTTAAACAACATCCAAGCCTTATGAAGTCCAAAAAAATTTTAAAAAGTCCAAAGAAGTGGAGGATTCGGAGGGTACGAAGAATGTGAGGATTCCTCAAATTCTTCGTACCCTTGTGAATTTTTTAGTATTTTTGGATTTGGATTTTTCTGAAAATCATTTCATCACCTCCTAAGTGTAATGAACCTATTTAAATCATATACATGCCATATGAAGTCCCAGAAAATTTTAAAAACTTCAAACAAGTGGAGAATTGGGAGGGTACAAAGAATGTGAGGATTCCACACATTCTTCGTACCCTTGTTAATTTTTTGTATTGTTAGATTTGGATTTTTTTCTGATATCATTTGACGACCTCCTAAGTGTAATGAACCTATTTAATCAACTTTCAAGCCATATGAAGTCCCAAAAATTTTTAAAAGGTTCAAAGAAGTGGAGAATAGGGTGGGTACGAAGAATGTGAGGATTCCTCACATACTTTGTACCCATGTGAATTTTTTAGTATTTTTTGATTTGGAATTTTTCGGAAATTATTTCACCACCTCCTAAGTGTAATGAACCTATTTAAATCATATCCAAGCCATATGAAGCCCCAAAAAATTTTGAAAACTTCAAACAGGTGGAGAATTGCGAGGGTACGAAGAATGTGTGGATTCCTCACATTTTTCATACCCTTGTTAATTTTTTAGTAATATTGAATTTGGATTTTTTCGGAAATAATTTGACCACCTCCTCAGTGTAATGAACCTATTTAAATATTATCCAAGCCATATGAAGTATTAACAAGTTTTAAAAAGTTCAAAGAAGTGGAGAATTGGGATGGTACGAAGAATGTGAGGATTCCACACATACTTCGTACCTTGGTGAATTTTTTTCTATTTTTGGATTTGGATTTTTCTGGAATTCATTTCAACACCTTCTAAGTGTAATGAACCTATTTAAATAATATCCAAGCCATATGAAGTCCTGACAAATTTTACAAACGTCAAACAAGTGGAAAATCCTCACACTCCTCGTACCCTTGTTAATTTTTTAGTATTTTTGAATTGGGATTTTTCTGAAAATCATTTCACCACCTGCTTTGCGTAATGAACCTATCTAAACAACATCCACCCATATGAAGTCCCAATAAATTTTAAAAAGTCCAAATAAGTGGAGAATTGGGAGGGTACGAAGAATGGGAGGATTCACCACACTCTTCGTTCTCTTTTTAATTTTTTTAGTATTTTTGAATTTGGTTTTTTTCGGAAATCATTTCACCAACTCCTAAGTATAATGAACATATTTAAACAACATTCAAGCCATATGAAGTCCAAAAAACATTTAAAAACTTCAAACAAATGGAGAATTGGAAGGGTACGAAGAATGTGAGGATTCCTCACATTCATCGTACCCTTGTTAATTTTTTAGCATTTTTGGATTTGGATTTTTTCAGATATCATTTCACCCCGTCCTAAGCGTAATGAACCTATTTAAATAACATCCAAGCCATATGAAGTCGCAACAAATTTTAAAAAGTCCAAATAACTGGAGAATTGGGAGGGTACGAAAAATGTGAGGATTCCTCACGTACATCCTACCCTTGTGAATTTTTTAGTATTTTTTTATTTGGATTTTTTCGGAAATCATTTCACCACCTCCTGAGGGCAATGAACATTTTTAAACAACATCCAACCCATATGAAGTCCCAACAAGTTTTAAAAAGTCCAAAGAATTGGAGAATTGGGAGGGTACGAAGAATAGGAGGATTCCTCACATACTTCATACCCTTGTGAATTTTTTTGTATTTTTGGATTTCGATTTTTCCGGAATTTGCTTCACCACCTCCTAAGTGTAATAAAACTATTTAAGTAATATCCAAGCCATATGAAGTCCTAACAAATTTTACAAACTTCAAACAAGTGGAGAGTCCTCACACTCTTCGTACCCTTGATAATTTTTTAGTATTTTTGAATTTGGATTTTTTCGAAAATCATTTACCCACCTCCTTTGTGTAATGAACCTATTTAAACAACATCGACCCATGTGAAGTCACAACAAATTTTAAAAAGTCCAAAGAAGTGGAGAATTGGGAGGGTACAAAGAATCTGAGGATTCGTCACACTCTTCGTACCCTTGTTAATTTTTTAGTATTTTTCAATTTGGATTTTTCTGAAAATCATTTCACCACCTCCTAAGTATAATGAACCTATTTAAACAACATTCACGACATATGAAGTTCCAAAAAGTTTTAAAAACTTCAAACAAATGGAGAATTGGAAGGGTACGAAGAATGTGAGGATTCCTCACATTCATCGTACCCTTGTTAATTTTTTAGTATTCTTGGATTTGGATTTTTCCGGATATCATTTCACTCCCTCCTAAGTGTGATGAACCTATTTAAACAACATAGAAACCATATGAAGTACCAAAAAATTTTAAAAAGTCCAAATAAGTGGAGAATTGGGAGGGTACGAAGAATGTGAAGATTCCTCACATACTTCGTACCCTTGTGAATTTTTTAGTATTTTTTTATTTGGATTTTTCCGGAAATCATTTAACCACCTCCTAAGTGTAATGAACCTATTTAAATATTATCCAAGCCATATGAAGTCCCAACAAGTTTTAAAAAGTTCAAAGAAGTGGAGAATTGGGAGGGTACGAAGAATGTGAGGATTCCTCACATACTTCGTACCCTTGTGAATTTTTTTATATTTTTGGGTTTGGATTTTTTTCGGAATTCGTTTCACCACCTCCTAAGTGTAATGAACCTATTTAAATAATATCCAAGCCATAGGAAGTCCTAACAAATTTTACAAACTTAAAACAAGTGGAAAGTCCTCACACTCTTCGTACCCTTGTTAATTTTTTAGTATTTTTGAATTTGGATTTTTCCGAAAAGCATTTCACTACCTCCTTTGTGTAATGAACCTATTTAAACAACATCCACTCATATGAAGTCCCAAAAAATTTTAAAAAGTCCAAAGAAGTGGAGAATTGGGAGGGTACAAAGAATGTGAGGATTCATCACACTCTTCGTACCCATGTTAATTTTTTAATATTTTTCAATTTGGATTTTTTTGAAAATCATTTCATCACCTCCTAAGTATAATGAATCTATTTAAACAACATTCAAGTCATATGAAGTCCCAAAATTTTTTACAAACTTCAAACAAATGGAGAATTGGAAGGGTACGAAGAATGTGAGGATTCCTCACATTCAACGTACCCTTGTTAATTTTTTAGTATTCTTGGATTTGGATTTTTCTGGATATCATTTCACCCCCTCCTAAGTGTGATGAACCTATTTAAACAACATTCAAGCCTTATGAAGTCCCAAAAAATGTTAAAAAGTCCAAATAAGTGGAGAATTGGGAGGGTACGAAGAATGTGAGAATTCCTCATATACTTCGTACCTTTGTGAATTTTTTAGTATTTTTTGATTTGGATTTGTCCGAAAATCATTTCACCACCTCCTAAGTGTAATGAACCTATTTAAACAACATCCAACCTATATGAAGTCCTAACAAGTTTTAAAAAGTCCAAAGAAGTGGAGAATTGGGAGGGTACGAAGAATGTGAGGATTCCTCACATACTTCGTACCCTTGTGAATTTTTTTGTATTTTTGGATTTGGATTTTTTTGGAATTTGTTTCACCACCTCCTAAGTGAAATGAACCTATTTAAGTAATATCCAAGCCTTATGAAGTCAGAACAAATTTTACAAACTTCAAACTAGTGGAGAATCCTCACACTCTTCGTACCCTTGTTAATTTTTTAGTATTTTTGAATTTGGATTTTTTCGAAAATCATTTCACCACCTCCTTTGTGTAATGAACCTATTTAAACAACATCCACCAATATGAAGTCCTAAAAAATTTTAAAAAGTGCAAAGAAGTAGAGAATTGGGAGGGTATGAAAAATGTTAGGATTCGTCACACACTTCGTACCCTTGTTAATTTTTTAGTATTTTTGAATTTGGATTTTTCCGAAAAAAATTTCACCACCTCCTATGTATAATGAACCTATATAAACAACATTCAAGCCATATGAAGTCCCAAAAACTTTTTAAAACTTCAAACAAATGGAGAATTGGGAGGGTACGAAGAATGTGTGGATTCCTCTCATCATCGTACCTTGTTAATTTTTTAGTATTTTTGGCTTTGGATTTTTTCGGATATCATTTCACCCCCTCCTAAGTGTAATGAACCTATTTAAACAACATCCAAGCCATATGAAGTCACAACAAATTTTCAAATGTCCAAATAAGTGGAGAATTGGGAGGGTACAAGGAATGTTTGATTCCTCCCATACTTCGTACCCTTGTGAATGTTTTAGTATTTTTTGATTTGGATTTTTACGGAAATCATTTCACCACCTCTTAAGTGTAATGAACCTATTTAAATCTTATCCAAGCCATATGACGTCCCAAAAAATTTTAAAAACTTGAAACAAGTGGAGAATTGGGAGGGTACGAAGAATGTAAGGATTCCGCACATTCTTCGTAACTTTGTTAATTTTTTAGTATTTTTGAATGTGGATATTTCCGGAAATCATTTGACCACCTCCTACGCGTAATGAGCCTATTTAAACAACATTGAACCGATATTTGAAGCCCACAAATTTAAAAGTATAAGAAGTGGAGAATGGGTGGTAACCGGAAGATTGTGAGGATTCCCACACTCTCGTACCCTGTTAATTTTAGTATTTTGGAATTGATTTTTCAGAAAATCATTCACCACCCCTAAGTATAATGTACCTATTTAAACAACATTGAAGTCAAATGAAGAAAAGTCCCAAAAAATTTTAAAACTTAAACAAATGGAGATTGGCTAAGGGTACGAAAATGTAGAATACCTTCACATTCATCGTACCCTTGTTCATTTTAGTTTTTGATTTGGATTTTTATGGATATCATTTCACCATCCTAAGTGTTAATGAATCTATTTAAACACATCCAACATATGAAAAAGTCCCACAATTTCAATAAGTCCAAGTGTATACTACCGAAAAATGCATATTGTAACCTAATTTAAGGGTTTAAGCACCTTTGAGAGTTAATCACATATTCATTAACCTAATAATTCATTAAGCTCCTAATAATTTAGTCCTAACCATTTAGTGGAAGTTTACATGTTTTCATCAGCTTATGAACCAATTCAAGCATGCCAATTGATGGAGGAGCTACTTGGGCGAGTTAAGCAAGGATTTTGGACGTTTACAGGCTTGAATTTCAAGTGGAAACACAAGCACAAGCAATGGGAACACCATTTCGCAAGGAGGTAATTCACTTGCCAATGCCAATGGTGCGGTGAAATTTCACCTTGCCAAAATTTCGCAAGCGGGATTTCCTCATGCGGCGAAATTTGCCATTTCGGCACCATGAAAAACCACCTTGAAAATTCGCAAGTGGATTTAGGGCACTGCGAAATGCCTGAAATCCCTGTTTGAGCCGTGTTGACATTGATATTCCAGCCGGATCTCCAAGATATTTTGCTTGACTTTTAGCTTTGTAAATACCTATTTTACCCTTTGTAATCAACCAATGAAAAGGTTGCTTTTGTAATAGCTCTTGTAATTTAGCTTTTTATTGTCTTTAAATAGAGGTGAAGAGCCTCAGACACGAGAATCTTTAACCTGTAACTTTATAAGTTATAAGAAGCACTTTGTTCATACGTTTCTTTTCTCTTTTCTTTCTCATTTTCTTAGTAGCAAACATCCTTGGAGGATGAAATCCCCAAGGATGAGAGGCTAAAACCTTTTAGTTTCTTGAAGTAATGGATGCCATGTGAAGCTCCCGTGTCAGGATGGAGATTTCCAAGCCATAAATGTAAGTAGCTGAGCGTCATAAATGTTTTCATTCAAAGTAAAGCTTTTAATCCCTCTGACTTGCTTTGAATGGCCAATACTTGATAACCTTTTGGTCTCAGTGGATTCTTATTGTTAGATCCACTGACGTTCATTAGTTATCTCCTACGAGCCATTGTATTGCAAGTCGAGGAGATGACCTATACCAATAAAAGAGCATTTATGAGGTTCAGCTACCCTTTTTGTAAGTTTTCAAGGACTAAAACTCAGTTGTTAAACTCATACCGGTTCGGGAAGTAAGCATCACCTTAGTTGCTTCCCCAACTCGAGGTGAAAAGTCCCAAAATCTCCATTTTTACACAGTGAGTTAAGCATGGCTATCCAAAGCTTTGAGAAACTTCTTTTTCCATCTTTTAACCTATTTTCATGTTAGTTTAGTTTACAACACCTTCATCTTTTTATGTTTTCATCTTAACCTAATTTTTATTAAGAAAAGTTCACTCCATCCTCCGAACTTCACCAGTTAAAGTAAAAACCCTTCCCAGTGTTCGATCCTAGAGCCACTATGCTATAGTAGCTTTGCTACTTTAGTGTAAGGACCTTAGGTATAAATTTTGTTGATACCCTTACATGCCAAGCTACCAAGAGTCGGGTTATCAAATGGCGCCGTTGCCGGGGAAGGTGCTACTTCACTGTGAATACATCAGCCGGAGGTAACTTGTGAGACTTCTCATGAGTGAGGTGAATTCTATCTCATTTTTCATTTACTAACTTTTTATTTTAGTTTTAGAACATTTTTAACTTAGTTTAGATAAGTTTCTTTTAGCTTTTAACTTTCATTTTTAGTTTATTTTTCATACTCTGTTTTTCCTTCCGCATGCTCTGTTTTTTTTTTTTATTTGTTTTGTTTATTTGTTTTGTTCCAGCCGAATCCGTGCATGCCCTATTGGATTAGAGACCAAGAGGGAAGGTTAGTGCGGATAGAGACTCCACGAGCTACTGAATTAGAGATTATTTTGGAAGTCATGGAGAATCAGCCAGAGGATCAACATTCACAACACGGGCAGGAGAATGATCCGAACTTGTATAGGTCCATGAGGGACAGGATGCACCCTCCGAGGATGAGTGCACCATCTTGCATCATTCCTCCTACAGAGCAATTGATTATCAGGCCACACATCGTGCCTCTGCTTCCTACTTTCCATGGGATGGAAAGTGAAAATCCATATGCGCACATAAAGGAATTCGAAGATGTGTGCAATACTTTTCAAGAAGGGGGAACAACTATTGAGCTTATGAGGTTGAAGCTCTTTCCATTCACATTAAAGGACAAAGCCAAGATATGGCTCAATTCCTTGAGGCCGAGAAGCATAAGAACATGGACAGAACTTCAAGCTGATTTTTTGAAGAAGTTTTTCCCTACTCACAGAACAAATGGATTGAAGAGACAAATCTCCAACTTCTCAGCACGTGAGAATGAAAAATTTTATGAATGCTGGGAGAGGTATATGGAGGCCATCAATGCATGTCCTCACCACGGCTTTGATACATGGCTTTTGGTGAGCTATTTTTATGATGGCATGTCATCTTCAATGAAGCAGATATTGGAGACAATGTGTGGGGGTGATTTCATGAGCAAGAACCCTGAGGAGGCTATGGATTTCCTAAGTTATGTCTCAGAGGTTTCCCGTGGATGGGATGAGCCCAATAACAGAGAAATGGGGAAGAGGCCAGTTCAGCAAATGTCAAGAGGGGGATGTACAATCTGAGTGAAGACATGGAGATGAAAGCCAAGGTAGCTGCCATGGCTAGAAAAATAGAGGAAATGGAGTTGAGAAAAGTTCACGAAGTCCAAGCTATTTCAGAACCTCAACAACAAGCCAATCCTTGCTCCATCTGTCAGTCATTTGAACATATGGTGGAAGAATGTCCCACCATTCCAGCAGCAAGAGAAATGTTCGGGGAACAAGCTAACCTGATTGGCCAATGGAAGCCAAATTCAAATGCTCCCTATGGCAACACGTACAACTCTAGCTGGAGGAACCACCCAAACTTTGCATGGAAGCCAAGGCCAAACCCATATCAGTCACCAGCCCAATCAAGCCAACAGAGTCAAGGTCAATCCTCAGTTGAGCAAGCACTCATAAGCCTTAGCAAGGTTATGGGTGACTTTGTGAGTGAGCAAAAATCCATCAACTCTCAACTAAATCAGAAGATTGACAACGTAGAGAGTACATTGAACAAGAAGATAGATGGGATGCATAATGAGTTGTCTCAGAAAATTGACAACATCCAATATTCCATCTCAAGGCTCACAAATTTGAACACTGTCAATGAGAAAGGGAAGTTTCCCTCTCAGCCTCACCAAAATCCTAAGGGGATACATGAAGTGGAATCCAAAGATGAGGATTCTTCAAAGGTGAGGGACGTGCAAGCTATTATCACTTTGAGAAGTGGTAAGGAAGTGCATCAGCCGGAGCATGATCAGAGGAAAGCCAAAGAAGACAAGGCTGATAGAAAAGAAGAAAAGAAGAAAGAACAAAAGGGAAAGGAAGTTCAGATGAAAGAAAGCATCATTCCTAGCATGGATGAGGAACCTCAAATTCTTTTAAAGGAAGGCATGATGAAGAAGCACATGCCTCCTCCATTTCCTCAAGCCTTGCGTGGGAAGAAACCGATCAAGAATGCTTCTGAGATTCTTGATGTGCTAAGACAAGTGAAGGTGAATATTCCTTTACTTGATATGATCAAGCAAGTACCCACATATGCAAAGTTTTTGAAGGACTTGTGCACTGTGAAAAGAGGACTCAATGTTACAAAGCAAGCCTTCCTAACCGAGCAAGTGAGTGCTATAATCCAATGCAAGTCTCCAATCAAATACAAAGATCCGGGGTGTCCTACAATCTCAGTCAATATTGGAGGAACCCAAGTGGAGAAGGCATTGCTTGATTTGGGGGCAAGTGTTAACTTGCTTCCATACTCTGTATACAAGGAGCTGGGGTTGGGAGAACTCAAGCCAACATCGATCACCCTATCCTTAGCTGACCGATCAGTGAAAATCCCCAAGGGGTAATAGAGGATGTATTGGTTCAAGTTGACAAATTCTACTATCCAGTAGATTTTGTGGTGCTTGATACGGATCCCATTGTCAAAGGGATCAACTATGTTCCAATCATCCTTGGAAGACCATTCCTTGCAACATCCAATGCAATCATCAATTGTAGGAATGGGGTCATGCAACTCACTTTTGGGAATATGACATTGGAACTCAACATCTTCCATCTATGTCAAAAGCACATCCATCCTGAAGAAGATGAGGGCCCAGAAGAAGTGTGTATGATAGATACCCTGGTGGAGGAGCATTGTAATCAGAGTATGCTTGATCAGTTTGAAGAGAATCCAGATGAAAGCCATGAAGATCTTGATGATGGGTTAGCTGAACCCATGGGAATGAATGCCGTTATGTCAAACTGGAGACAAAAGCCAGTGATCCTCCCTTTGTTCAAGGATGAGGAAGAGATGAAAGAAGCTAAGGATGCAATCCTTAAGCTTGAATTGAAGACCCTTCCTGCCGAGTTGAAGTATGCTTACTTGGAGGAAGGCAATAAAGCCCCGGTGGTAATTTCTTCTTCTTTAACCGTTTCACAAGAGGACAATCTTCTAAGAATCCTTAGAAAGCACAAGAAGGCCATCGGATGGCAAATTTCTGATTTGAAGGGGATAAGCCCATTGATTTGCACGCACCATATTTATATGGAGGAGGGAGCTAAGCCAACTCGTCAGCCACAGAGGAGATTGAATCCTCATATGCAAGAGGTAGTAAGGGCTGAAGTGTTGAAGCTTCTTCAAGCGGGCATCATTTACCCCATTTCAGATAGCACTTGGGTGAGTCCAACCCAAGTTGTTCCAAAGAAGTCCGGGATAACCGTAGTCAAGGGGGAAAATGGAGATGAAGTGTCCACACGCCTCACAACTGGTTGGAGGGTGTGCATTGACTACAGGAAGCTGAACACAGTAACGAGAAAGGATCACTTCCCTTTACCTTTCATGGATCAAGTCCTTGAGAGAGTATCTGGGCATCCTTTTTATTGCTTCTTGGATGGGTATTCCGGGTATTTTCAAATAGAGATTGATGTGGAGGACCAGGAGAAGACTACCTTCACTTGTCCATTCGGCACCTATGCTTATAGGCGGATGCCTTTTGGATTATGCAACGCTCCTGCTACCTTCCAAAGATGCATGCTTAGCATCTTCAGTGACATGGTTGAACGAATCATGGAAGTCTTCATGGATGACATAACTGTGTATGGGACTTCTTTTGAGGATTGTTTGTCACATCTTGAAGATGTTTTGAAAAGATGCATAGAGAAAGACCTCGTACTCAATTGGGAGAAGTGCCATTTTATGGTAAATCAAGGTATTGTTCTTGGGCACGTAATCTCAAAGAAGGGTATAGAGGTAGATAGAGCTAAGGTGGAACTAATTGTGAAGTTGCCACCTCCCACCAATGTAAAAGGAATAAGGCAATTCCTTGGGCATGCCGGGTTCTATAGGAGGTTTATAAAGGATTTTTCCAAGATTGCCAAACCTCTTTGTGAATTATTGGTGAAGGATGCCAAGTTTGAGTGGGATGATAAATGTCAAAGGAGTTTTGAGCTTCTTAAGCAATTCTTGACATCAGCGCCCATTGTGAGAGCACCAAATTGGGAGTTGCCATTTGAAGTGATGTGTGACTCAAGTGATTATGCCATTGGGGCTGTTTTGGGACAAAGAGAAGATGGTAAACCTTATGTGATCTACTATGCAAGCAAGTCTTTGAATGATGCTCAAAGGAATTACACCACCACTGAGAAGGAATTACTTGCTGTGGTGTATGCTTTGGATAAGTTCAGAGCTTATTTGATAGGGTCTTCCATTGTGGTATTCACGGATCATTCAGCTTTGAAGTATTTGCTAACCAAGCAAGATGCCAAGGCTAGGTTGATTAGGTGGATACTTTTGCTTCAAGAGTTCAACCTCCAGATCAGAGATAAGAAAGGTGTTGAGAATGTGGTAGCTGACCACTTGTCAAGGCTCAACATCGCTCATGACACCCATGGACTTCCCATAAATGATGATTTCCCTGAGGAATCCTTGATGCTTGTGGAGGAAGTGCCATGGTTTGCACACATTGCCAATTACTTGGTCACGGGAGAAATACCAAGTGAATGGAGCTCTCAGGACAAGAAGAATTTCTTTGCCAAGGTCCATGCATATTATTGGGAGGAGCCTTTTCTCTTCAAGTATTGTGCGGACCAAATTATAAGGAAGTGTGTGCCTGAACAAGAGAAGCATGGGATCCTATCTCATTGCCATGGGAATGCATGTGGAGGCCACTTTGCCTCTCAAAAGACGGCAATGAGAGTTCTTCAATCGGGCTTTTGGTGGCCCTCACTTTTTAAGGATGCCCATGAGGTAAGTAAAGGATGTGATAAGTGCCAAAGACTAGGCAAGCTTTCAAGGAGAAACATGATGCCTTTGAACCCCATCTTGATAGTGGATCTTTTTTATGTTTGGGGCATAGACTTCATGGGACCTTTCCCTATGTCTTTTGGCCACTCCTACATCTTGGTAGGAGTTGATTATGTTTCAAAGTGGGTTGAAGCTATACCCTGTAGAACCAATGATCACAAAGTGGTTCTCAAGTTCCTAAAAGAAAACATCTTCTCGAGGTTTGGAGTGCCTAAAGCAATCATCAGTGATGGAGGCACTCACTTTTGCAACAAGCCCTTTGAAGCTCTTTTGGCCAAGTACGGAATTAAGCATAAGGTAGCTACACCTTATCATCCTCAGACGAGTGGCCAAGTAGAGCTAGCCAACCGGGAAATTAAGAACATCTTGATGAAGGTGGTGAACACCAATAGGAAAGATTGGTCTTGTTAAGCTCCTTGATTCCCTATGGGCGTATAGGACGGCTTATTAAGACTATCCTTTGGGATGTCACCGTACCGTCTTGTTTATGGCAAAGCTTGCCATCTTCCCGTTGAGATTGAGTTCAAGGCATGGTGGGCCATTAAAAAGCCTCAACATGGATTTAACTAAGGCCTGGGCTAAAGAGGGAGTTTGGATTTGAATGAGCTTGAGGAATTGAGAAATGATGCCTATCTCAACTCAAAAATAGCTAAGGAAAAGCTAAAGAGATGGCATGATCAGTTGGTGACCAAGAAAGAATTTTTCAAGGACAAAGAGTCTTGCTATATGACTCTAAGCTTCACCTATTTCCGGGGAAAGCTCAAATCAAGGTGGGTAGGGCCTTTTGTCATCCACCAAGTACACTCACATGGAGTAATTGAGTTACTCAACTCAAAAAGTGCAAAGACCTTCAAGGTAAATGGGCAAAGACTCAAGCCCTACATTGAGCATTTTCCCGTGACAGGGAGGTACTCATCCTCCATGACCCATCACATCCTTGAGAAAGTGTGGTAAGTTGATGAGCTTAGCATGAAAAGCTAAGCGCTCATCTCTTTTGTTTTTAATTTTAGTATTACATTCTTGTTTACTTTGCATTTTTAATACTTTTGCCACATATTTTTGTTTAGGTTTCTTAGTTTGATTTGATTTTTTATTTTTAATGGAAGCTTTGATGTCCAAATAGCAGGTACGAAAGCTCACAAGCTCACAAATGTGGAGGAGAAGGTGAAATAGGGAGAAATATATCTAAGTCCAAGCTTAAAAGCCCATTTCGCAACTCAAAAAAGTGAGTGCGAAAATTTGGCAAGGTGAATTTCACCTTGCGAAATGCACATTTGCAAGAGGCAATTTACAACCTCTCGGGATTGCACTTTCGCAAGGAAGTAACCAGTGCAAAAATTTTCGCAAGTCATTTTTCACCTTGCGAAATTGTTTTCAAAGCAAATATCAAAATGCAACCTCTCGGGATTGGTTTTTAAGAGGAGTAACCAGTGCGAAAATTTTTGCAAGTCATTTTTCACCTTGCGAAATTGTTTTTAAAGCAAATATCAAAATGCAACCTCTCGGGATTGGTTTTTAAGGGGAGTAGCCAGTGCAAAAATTTGGCAAGGTGAATTTTCACCTTGCGAAATTTTTTCTTCATGCTTACCAAGGATTTGATTCTTTTTAAATTCATTTTCAAACTTCAATTTTGTAGTTTTAACACTCCTCAGTTCATCCCCGTACTTAGACAAATTTTCAAAAAACAAATTTCATGGCCAAAAACCCTTTTTAAAGCCTTCTCATCCATGATTGGATATTTCTATCTCCATTTTGTATATGTTTTTTGTATATGATACATGTTTTATATTCTGAGATTGTATGTACCTCATGCTTATATCTTGTACTCAACTCTCTCAGTTATATAAGCATTCATTTTTTATATTTATATTTCCTTTCTCACGTGTCTTATGGTTTTGAATCATTTGGGATGCCACTCACACGCCCTTGAATACCACATCACCATAAGGTATATCATTCCTTCCTCGTCTTTTTCGTTAGAAACATTGGGACAATGTCATCTCGGTTGGGGGCGAGAGTTGGAGGAAGTAAGTATTTCCTATTTTAGTTAGTTATTTTGTTGATTTAGTAGTTTTTACCTTTTTTCAAAATTTTTTGTTTCATTCTCTATGGTTGTTAAAGATAATTTCTCAAAATAAAATAGGATAAGTCGAGTTTTAACTTAATTACTTAAGTCTTAGAGTTTGTTTTATGCTTTCAAAGTTGATAATCTATTGAAGCCCTCTTTGATTTCGAACTTATTTCTTCCATTTAAGTTTACACACCCGTGCACATAATCCCCGGATATATGATGTAAAACTTTCTCACCCTCTAAGCTTAGGAAAAAATTTTGACTTGGTTCATTACTTAACCCTTCTTTTAATTTAGGGTGGGAAAAAAAACCACGCTTTTCCAAAAAAAAAAGGGGGGGGGAAACCCCCAAATTGGAGTCTTAAAAAAAAAAAAAAAGAAAAAAAGAAAAAAGGAAAAAGAAGAAAATAGAAAAAAAAAAAAGAGAATAAGCTTCTATTCTTTCCTTGAAACCTAAGCATGATTCGAAGAGGTGGCCGAAAGCCCTAAAACCCGATGCCCTAAACCTTGATTGGTTGGGAGTCATCGATCCTCTGCTTGCTACATAGGTGAATTGGTTAAG
>JBAPGN010003030.1:0-136612 GCA_037355405.1 Vitis amurensis | reverse complement strand
ATTACATCAAAAGAATTAGAAATAAAAATAAAAATAAAATAATAATATAACTATAAAACTATAACAAAAAATTCATGGACTTATATAGTCCATGAAACCCTGCTTTCCCTCAGAGTTGCTGTGGTTCAAGGAGGTTGATCTCCTCCTTGTCTGTACTGTAAGGCTCTATGAATGGTTTGAGACGATGGCCATTGACTTTGAAGGTTTGATTGCCTGTAGGATTGAATACTTCCACCACTCCATTGGGATGCACTTCATGAATTATGAAAGGACCCGTCCACCTGGATTTCAATTTTCCTGGAAAAAGATGAAGTTTAGAGTCATAAAGCAAAACTCTTTGTCCCTTGGTCAAATTCTTATGATTTACCAACTGATCATGCCATTTTTTCAACCTTGCTTTTGCAATTTTTGAATTGAGGTAAGCATCATTCCTCATTTCCTCCAATTCATTCAAATCCAAACATCTCTTTAACCCGGCTCTTGTCAAATCCATTTTGAGCTTTTTGATTGCCCACCATGCTTTATATTCAATCTCCACTGGAAGATGACACGCTTTGCCATAAACAAGACGATAGGGAGACATTCCAAGAATGGTCTTGTAAGCGGTCCTATAAGCCCATAAAGAATCCAGGAGCTTAATAGACCAATCCTTCCTATTCACATTCACCACCTTCATCAATATATTCTTGATCTCACGGTTGGCTAACTCAACTTGGCCACTTGTTTGAGGGTGATAAGGTGTAGCTACCTTGTGCTTAACCCCATATTTGGCTAGAAGAGCCTCAAAAGGTTTATTGCAAAAGTGGGTTCCTCCATCACTTATAATGGCCTTTGGTACTCCAAATCTTGCAAAGATGTTGTCCTTGAGGAATTTAAGAACCACCTTATGATCATTGCTCCTACATGGGATTGCTTCTACCCACTTAGAGACATAATCCACTCCCACCAAAATGTAGGAATGTCCAAATGACATTGGAAATGGTCCCATGAAGTCTATCCCCTAAACATCAAAGACATCCACTATTAAGATGGGGTTCAAGGGCATCATATTTCGGCGTGTTAGCTTACCAAGCCTT
The DNA here is from genome assembly GCA_037355405.1 of Vitis amurensis. Classification (NCBI taxonomy): domain Eukaryota; kingdom Viridiplantae; phylum Streptophyta; class Magnoliopsida; order Vitales; family Vitaceae; genus Vitis; species Vitis amurensis. Next base: position 135,536 of record JBAPGN010003030.1, on the reverse strand, counting down.
TGACACCGATCACATCCCTTGCACATAGAGTGGGCATCCTTGAAAAGAGAGGGCCACCAAAAGCCTGATTGGATCACTTTCATAGCTGTTTTCTGGGAGGCAAAATGACCTCCACATGCACTATCATGGCAATGGGAAAGAATTCCTGATTGCTCTTGCTCAGGAACACATTTCCTTATGATTTGATCCGCACAATATTTGAAGAGAAAAGGCTCCTCCCAATAATAGGCATGGATCTTAGCAAAGAAATGCCTCTTGTCTTGGGCACTCCACTCACTTGGTACTTCTCCAGTAACCAAAAAATTTGCAATGTGAGAATACCATGAAGCTACCTCTATTGACATGAGAGACTCCTCAGGGAAGTCATCATTGATAGGCAGACCATGTGAGTCATGTGCTATCACAAGTCTTGACAAGTGGTCAGCTACCACATTTTCTACCCCCTTCTTATCCCGGATTTGGAGATTGAATTCTTGGAGCAAAAGAATCCATCTTATCAATCTTGCCTTGGCATCTTGCTTGGTTAGCAAGTATTTCAAAGCAGAATGGTCAGTGAACACCACTATAGAGGACCCTACCAAATAAGCACGAAACTTATCCAAGGCAAAAACTACTGCCAACAACTCTTTCTCAGTAGTTGTGTAGTTCCTTTGAGCCTCATTCAAAGTTTTGCTTGCATAATAAATCACATAGGGCTTTCCATCTTCTCTTTGCCCCAAAACAGCCCCCATAGCAAGATCACTTGAATCACACATTACCTCAAAAGATAATTTCCAATTTGGGGCTCTCACTATTGTTGCAGTTGTGAGGAATTGCTTCAGTTCCTCAAAACTCTTCTGACACTTTTCATCCCACACAAACTTGGCATCCTTTACCAAGAGTTCACAAAGAGGTTTTGAAATTTTTGAGAAATCCGTTAATGAACCTCCTATAGAACCCGACATGTCCTAGGAATTGCCTAATTCCTTTAACATTTGTGGGAGGTGGCAACTTAACAATTAGCTCCACCTTTGCCTTATCTACCTCAATGCCATTCTTGGAGATGATATGTCCTAAGACAATTCCTTGTTGTACCATAAAATGGCACTTCTCCCAATTTAGCACTAGGTCTTTCTCAATACATCTGTGGAGAACAGCTTCTAAATGCAACAAACACTCCTCATAAGAACTTCCATATACAGTGATGTCATCCATGAAAAATTCCATGATGCGTTCCACCATATCACTGAAGATGCTTAGCATACATCTTTGGAAAGTTGTAGGAGCATTACATAGACCAAAGGGCATTCTCCTATACGCAAAAGTACCAAAGGGACAAGTGAAGGTTGTCTTTTCTTGATCTTCCAAATCAACTTCTATTTGGAAGTACCCTGAATAACCATCTAGAAAACAATAGAAAGGATGTCCTGAGACTCTCTCAAGGACTTGGTCCATGAAAGGCAATGGGAAATGGTCCTTCCTAGTCACTGAATTCAACCTCCTATAGTCTATACACACCCTCCATCCTGAGGTAGGACGTGTAGAGACTTCCTCCCCTTTCTCATTCTGGATTACAGTAATTCCAGATTTCTTTGGGACTACTTGGGTGGGACTCACCCACAAGCTGTCTGAAATGGGATATATGATCCCAGCTTGAAGTAGCTTAAGAACTTCACCCCTCACCACCTCTTGCATATGAGGATTCAGCCTTCTCTGGGGTTGCGTCACTGGTTTTGCATCTTCCTCCATATAGATATGGTGGGTGCACACCAAAGGGCTAATCCCTTTCAGATCAGAAATTTGCCATCCAATGGCTTTCTTGCATTTTCTGAGAACTCCCAAAAGACTATCCTCTTGATCACTAGTGAGAGTTGAGGAAACCACCACTGGACATTTTTCATCTTCCTCCAAGTATGCATACTTCAAATTAACAGGAAGTGGCTTTAAAACAAGCTTTGGAGGGTCCTCTACAGCTACTCCTTGTGAGTCCTCCTTATTGAACAGTGGTAAGATCTCTTCCCGTCTCCTCCAAGGAGACATGATGGCTAGCACATCAGAGGGTTCAAGGAACCCATCTTCTAGCACTTCCAGGCTTTCATTCAAGCTCTCCTCTAAATTCTTGTCACAGTGCTCTTCAACCAAAGTGTTGATCAAGCACACCTCCTCAAATCCTTCCTCCATGTCGGGGTGAAGATGCCTCTTGCATAGGTGGAATATGTTTAATTCCAAGGTCATGTTTCCAAATGTGAGCTGCATCACCCCATTCCTATAATTAATGATGGCATTGGAGGTAGCTAGAAAAGGCCTCCCTAGGATGATTGGCACATAATTTTCTTCTTTGACAGTGGAATCAGTATCAAGCACCACAAAATCCACAGGATAGTAGAATTTGTCCACTTGAACTAGAACATCCTCTATCACTCCCCTTGGGATTTTTACTGATTTATCAGCTAAGGAGAGGGTCATGGTTGTGGGCTTCAATTCTCCAAGTCCCAGTTGCTTATACATAGAGTATGGGAGCAAATTCACACTTGCCCCCAAGTCTAGTAAAGCTTTCTCCACATGTGTCTCTCCAATGTTGACTGATATGGTGGGACATCCTGGATCTTTATACTTAACTGGGGACTTACTCTAAATGATAGCACTCACTTGCTCAGTGAGGAATGCATTCTTTGTCACCTGTAAGCCTCTCTTGACTGTGCACAAGTCCTTTAGAAACTTTGCATATGTAGGGACTTGCTTGATCATATCAAGTAAGGGTATATTCACCTTCACTTGTCTCAAAACTTCAAGAATTTCTGATGAATTCTTGATTTCTTTCTTTCCATGTAAAGCTTGAGGAAAAGGGGGAGGCATATGTTTCTTCATCATATCCTCTTTAATCTATCCTTGGTTCTTCTTCAATGCTTGATTTGGATGCACTTTTCTTCCCACTCTTCTCTTCTTGGTTATTGCTCTCTTTAATCAAGGGTCTCTTTGACATGAGTTCTTCATCATGCCCCATGTTAGGCAAGGGTTGATCAACCTCCTTCCCACTCCTCAAAGTGATTACAGCTTTGACCTCTCTCAAATTTGAAGACTCACCATCTTGGGTTTCAACTTCATGAACACCCTTGGGATTTTGGCTTGGTTGAGAGGGAAACTTTCCCTTCTTATTCACTGTGTTTAGGTTGGTAAGCCTAGAGATGGAGTACTGAATATTATCTATCTTCTGAGATAGATCATTTTGCATCCCCTCCATTCTCTTAATTTGAGAACTCTCAACGTTTTCAATCTTTTGATGCAATTGGGAGTTGATTGCCTTTTGTTCACCCACAAAGTCACCCATGACTTTACTCAGGTTTACAATGGCTTGCTCCACTAAAGAGGGTTGTTGAGGTGCTTGGGTTTGGCCTTGTGGTTGGTATGGAGATGGCCTTGGTTTCCAAGAAAAATTTGGGTGGTTTCTCCAGCTTGAATTATAGGTGTTTCCATAAGATGCACTGTTGTTGGGCCTAAATTGCCCCACAACATTGACTTGATCACCTAACATCTCCCTCACGGCTGGCATGGTTGGGCACTCATCTACCACATGCTCACATGATTGGCAAATGGTGCATGGCATGACATGGGCTTGGGTCTCGGAAATGGCTTGGACTTCATGCATCTTTTTCAACTCAAGTTCTTCCAACCTCCTTGCTAATGTTGCCACTTTAGCTTTCATGTCCATGTCTTCACTCAACATGTACATTCCAGCCTTTGGATTTTGGGTTTGTTGAGAGGGAAACTTTCCTTTCTCTCTTGAGTTAGGCTCATCCCATCCTCTTGACACCTCAGACATATAACTTAAAAAGTCCATGGCTTCTTCCAGATTCTTACTCATAAAATCTCCCCCACACATGGTTTCAAGAATTTGCTTCATGGAGGAAGACATCCCATCATAAAAATAGCTCACCAAGAGCCATGTATCAAAGCCATGATGAAGACAAGCATTGATGGCTTCCATATACCTTTCCCAACATTCATGGAACTTCTCATTTTCTTTTGCAGAAAAGTTTGAGATTTGTCTCTTCAACCCATTGGTCCTATGGGTGGGGAAAATTTTTTTCAAAAATTCGGCCTGAAGATCAACCCAATTCCTTATGTTCCTTGGCCTTAAAGAATTAAGCCATATTTTTGCCTTGTCCTTCAAAGTAAAAGGGAATAGCTTTAGTCTCATCAAGTCTATTGAAGCTCCTCCCTCTCTAAAGGTATTACACACCTCCTCAAACTCCTTGATGTGAGCATATGGATTCTCACTCTCCATTCCATGGAAATTTGGTAGGAGGGGCACAATATGGGGCCTTATAACCACCTGCTCAAGAGGAGGTAGGATGCATGAGGGTGCACTCATCCTTGGTGGATGCATTCTATCCCTCATGGATAGATATGCATTAGGATTACCCCCTTGACCTTGTTGAGAATTCTGATCCTCTGGTGGAGGGTCCATGATGTTTACACAGATATCCAACTCTGTGTCTTGAGGATTCTCAATCCTTACTAATCTTCCCTCTTGGTCCCTAATCCAATAGGGCATGCACAAGTTACAATAACTGTAATAAAAAAAAAACATAAACAAAAGAAAAAACTAGAAAAAAGGTTAGAGTTAGGAAAAAAAACGAAAATAAACTTAACAAAAGGAAAATGAAAGGAAATGAAGTTAGTGAAAAAGGAATTCACCAAACTTGTGATGAAAATCACAAGTAGCCTCTAAAAGGTTGTATCACTGTATTGTGGCACCATCCCCGGCAACGGCGCCATTTGATTCATGCCCAGTTGAGTATTTTAATCAAAAATATTTATAAATCCTATGACCTTATACTGGCGTAGCAAAGCTACTATAGTATAGCAGCTCTAGGGTCGAACTCAGGGATGGGTTTTCACTTTATCAGTGATAGACTCTATATTAGAAATTGAGTTTGATGATTTCCTTTATCATAAACTGGATGTTTAAAAGAAAAGAAAATTTGTTTTGAAAGTGGTGACTGTAACTAAACTAACATAGAACTAAGTAAAAATGGAAGAAAAGTCTCCCGGAGCTAGAGGTTGCTAGGTTCAAGTTCAGAATGCAAAGTGGAAAATTCCGGATTTTTCTCCTCGCATTGGGGATTTAACCTATAGTTATTTCCCGAACCGGTATAGGTTTGACAATGAAGATTTAATCCATAAAAAGTCAATAGAAATGGTAGTCAAGGTCCATTAATGGCTTAAGACACTATGGGTTTTCACCTTGAATCACTTTCCAATGGCTCGTACACGATAACTAATGGACTGATATGGATCTAGCAATAAGCATCCACTGAGACCTGAAGCTTACCATGTATTGGCCATTCAAAGTGATTCTAAGGGATTTAAAGCAAAACTTTGGATTTAGAAGCCATTTATGAACTCCAACTACCTGAATTTAATGCACGGGAGCTTTCCACCTTTTCATCTAGACTTTTCACCTAGCTTTTTTCACTCCAAGAAACTATAAGTTTAGCCTCTCATCCTCTGGGAAAACATCCTCAGAGGCTTTTTGGCTTCCAAGAAAATATAAAATAGTAGAGAGAAAAAGAAAGCAAAAGAGATCTCTGTATTTCACTAAGTGTAAAATTTACATAAGTTGGTCTCCTGGAGAAAATTCCCTGAGAGTGCCTTTTCAGTGTTTACAAGAGAGTTTAAATAGGAAGGTAATTTTACCCTTCCTTGGATACTTCCTAGCTAAGTAATTACATGAGTGGCTGAATACAAGGAGAAAATGGAAATTTAGACACAAAAATATCAGAAGAAAAAAGAGTCGGCAAAAATATCCAATTTTCGCACGTTGCATGGTGACTTGCGAAAATTTCGCAAGTTGATTTCGCAACATAGAATTCACTTTTGCACGTTGAGATCCAAGGTCACAAGTTGCAAAATCAACTTCGCATGCTGGCTTCACCATGACTACACAGCTACTATCCACTTTTAAATTTCGCACGTTGGAGTTCCAATTTCGCAAGGTGCGAAATTGTCCCTCAGCTTGATGCAGTTGTCTTCCGAAGGCCATATCTTCCTTATTTCAGATCCAAATCGCACACGGTTTGAATCGTTGGATTCTTGACTTTCTGAGATTTGAAATGGTATATAGCATGTAGAAAATGGACTTCGATAAATGATCCAAAAGTGCGAAGGAAGACTGAAGCTGTGTCCCCTATTTTCCTTACCCTGTTTTCCTCTTCTCCATTGTTCTTTCCTTGCATACTTTGAACGACTAAGGCAAAGGACTATGAGGCTCCAAAGCTTGGTTTCTTCATAAATTTGAGCTTCCAAAAACTTTTCCATGAACTATATATATAGCTCTCCCTCATTCTTAAATTGCTTTGGTGAGCATAAAGCTAACAAAAAACACCAAAACTTAACACAATTTAGTTAGAAATGATTGCAAGGGTCCCTAACATGCTAATTGAGTTAAAAGGTAATAATTACTACTCAAGGGTGTTTAAAAGAGCTAATTACAAGCTACAAAATAGCATGTTTTGAGTAGTAATCACTAGATATCTAAGTTCACGGCCTGGAGTTGTTCACCTCAACCAAAGCCTTAAGTGATTCATTGCATTTAGAGATCTGCACTCTTGAGATCCTGAGTCGTTCATATCATTCATAACTCTAAGTTGTTCATAACATCCAAAGCCTTGAACTCATGATCTGGAGTAGCTCATGTCATCCACAGCCCTAAGTTGTTCATAACATCCAGGCTTTGAGCTCACGACTTAGAGTAGTTCATCTCATCCACACCCCTGAGTTTTTCATAGCATCTAAAGCCCTATGCTTATGACCCAGAGTTCTTCATGTCAACCACAACCATGAGGTGTTCATAGTATCTAAAGCATTAAGCTCACAACCTAGAGTTGTTAATGTTATCCACAACCCTAAGCGGTTCACAACATCTAAAGGCATGAATTGACAGGATCCTGAGTCATTCATATCACCCATAACTTTAAGGTGTTCATTCCTTTTAAAGCCTATAGCGCACAACCCAAAGTCTTTCATGTTATCTATAAGCCTAACCCATTCATAGCATTTAGAGGCTTCAGCTCATGATGCAGAATCTTTCATAGAATCCACAACCTTGAGTGGTTCATAACATTTGAGGCCTAAGCTCACAAGATCCTGAGTCATTCATATCATCCATAATTCTGAGTTGTTTATAGCATCCAGAGCCTTGAGCTCGTCCCTCGGAGTAGCTCTTATCATCCATAACCCTAAGTTGTTCATAGCATCTAGAGCTCTCAGGTCATGACCAGGAGTTGGTCATGTCAACCATAACACTCGGTTGTTCATAGTATCTAGAGCCATAAGATTCTGATCCAGAGTCGTTCATGTCATCCACAACACTGAGTTGTGCATAGCATTTAGAAAATCACAAGTACTCTGAAAAGATAATATCACTGTGAAGTTGGCACCTTCCCCAGCAACGGCGCCATTTGATTCGTTCCCAATTGGTGTACCAGTTGATTCTTGCCCTCTCAATGGTCCCCGACAATGGCACCATTTGATTCTGTGCCCAGTTGGTGTAAGTCCTGTTGATTGGTGCTCAATCAACTGGTGTACCTTGATTTCGGTCCTCAGATGGGAGTAATCAACAAAATTTATAACCTATATCACCATGTACTATGATAGCCTCAACTAGCATAGCATAGTGGCTCTAGGATCGTTCACTAAGAATGGTTTTCAGTTTACAACTGACATTAATTCAAAGTTGAATTGGTGCTTTTTCATTTCAAGGTTAGCTTTAAAAGAAAACATAAACTTTGGTTGAAAAAGGATTGGTTTTAAGCTAACCAAAAATAGTAACTGATTTTAATTACAAAGAAAAATGTTTCTTGGAGTTTTTGGATCACTAGGGTCAGGCTCCTAATATAAAAATAGAGTTTTGGTCACGTGAATCTTTTCCTCGTATTAGAGATTTACATATAGTTATTTCTCGAATCAGTGTGGTACAGATGCTTCCCTTTTATGGATTCAAACACTAAATCCCTCTCACTGATTCATCTTGCAATGGCTTGTGCCTCTCACCTAGCATTTGCCATTCAAGGTGATCCTTAACCTTGGATTTTCCTTGAAAAGCTCGCAAGAGATAACTAATGGATATCTCCTTAAAGTCCAAAAGCTTACCAAGTGTTGTCCATTCTAGAAAATCCTACCTTTGAAACCACCTCCCAAAGGCTCGTAAGAGATAAACTAGTGCATCTCAATGGACGGAGATCATTACCAAGTGTTGGCCCAGGTGATTTAAAGGCGTTTTAAGTTAACTAAAAACATAGAAACCATTAACGGGTCAAACTTTCTCTTCATTAAAAGCTGAAACAACAAAACTTCCAATTTTTGCTTTCAGCACCTTACCTAGCTTCCTTAGCTCCAAGAGACAAAAAGCCTAACCACTCATTCTCTAAGGAAAATCCTCAGAACTTGTTTGGCTAGTAAGAAAAATACAATCAAAATGAGTAGGTAAGGAAGAGAAAAGCTCTGTGTATTACTTCCTTCAAAACTATACAAAAAGTTCATCTCTGAGAACAAGCTCCTGAGATCCTTTTGTAAAGAAAATTACAAACTATATATATGAGGTTATTCCCCCTTTGTTCTTACTTACTAACTAAGGAATCCTATGATTGGTGGATTACAAGAAGAAAATGGGAATTTAAACAACAAATATCCGAAGAAAAAATCTAAAAGAGTCGGTCATAAATATCTGGAAGCACTCAAGTGGATTTCGCAGCATGCAACATGGGCTACGAGATTTCGCAAGCTGAAAGTCTCTTTTTCGCACAAAAAGGCTCATTTTGCAGCTAGCACCTTGTGATTTCGTAGCTGCGAAATTGGCTTTCAGATTGGTGCGATTGGCTTCTAGTGGCTATAACTTCTTCATTTCAGCTTCTATTCATACACCATTTGAAGTGTTGGATTCCTAACTTCCCGAGCTTCGAAACAACATATAGTATGCATGAAATGGACTCCAGAAAGTGCTTGAAATGTGTCCAAGAGTTGCTGTCCTCTTGAATTCTTCATGTTAGATTTCTGTCTTTGCTTTCCCCTCCTTGCATTCATGATTTGATTTTGGCAAAGGACTATGAAGCTCCAAAGCTTGGGTTCTTCATGTAAATGAGCTTCTAATTGCTTTGTCATGGATTCTATAGAACTCTCCTTAATCTTGGATTGTTTTGGTGATCAAAAAGCTATCAAAAACACATAAACTTAACACAATTTGATTAGAAATGATTGCAAGAGTCCTTAACATGCCAATTGAGTTAAAAGGTAATAAACACTACTCAAAAGTGTTTAAAAGAGTTAATTAAAAGCTATAAAATAGCACTTTTTGAGTAGTAATCACTCCCCCCAACCGACATATTGTTAGTCCCTTAGCAATGAAGGAGATAAAAAGAAAAATAAATAGTAATATAATTTACAAAATCATGCTAATCACTTAAAAAAAAAATTAAGTGGCATGATGATCAAACTCTCACATGGAACATTAAAGATATAAAACTTAAATTTCAACAAGAGTTATCAAATACCTTGCTTAATCACAATTCATAAAGAGAAGGCTTTATGCAAATTGAAGCTTTAAAATAGTTTCCACTTCCAAAGGGCCAATCCTAACTCTTCCAAAAAAATCTATGTGTTACTTATTAATTTCTGAATATAGTATGCTGAACTAATCTCTCCCCCCAACCTAGTTCTTTTTTCAACACTTAGCAAATTGACAAACTTCAATAAGTTAGGAACGCACCTTTTGTTTCACAATTTTTTTCATTGTAGGAGTACAAGGCTTAAAGGTATCCTTTTCTAAATTGTTCATGTAATGGGGGTCCATCGATGACTCCCAACCAATTAAGGTTTAGGGCATCAAGCTTTAAGGATTTTTTAACCACTAACTCCTCGAATTTTACACTGGACTTTTGAGAATGAATTTTAATGCCCAAGCACCTACAATATGTTAAACTCCACCTATTCACCCCTGTAACGAGCATTGAGGTCGATGACTCCCAACCAATGAAGGCTTAGGGCATCAGGTTTTAAAGATTTTCACCATATACCCTTTAGACCTTGCTCAGGTTTCAAGGCAAGTAAACATTTTTTTCTTTCTTTCTTTTTTCAAAGGCTCATTAGCCTTTTATAAGTTGTCCCAACACTATTAAATGAGGTCAAAAGTACCAAGTCTAAACTTTCCTAAGTCAAGAGGGTGAAATAGTTTTTCATCTTATAATTGGAACCTAGTGTGCACAGTGTGTGGTAAGCTTAAAGTGAAAGATGTAAGGTTGAACTCAATAGAAGTTTCAACAATTCATCAACTTTAATAAGCATAATACAAATTCTAAGTCAAGTAACAAGACAAAAATTCAATTTCTCCATTTTCATTTTGAGAATTTTTCCTTAATAACCATGGAGAGTATAATAAAAACTAGAAAAAAATTTTAAAAATTAAGCATTAACAACTAAATTACCAAAATAACTTAGTATTTAAAATAAAAACTTCATTCCTCAACTCTCCCCCCAACCAAGATGAACATTGCCCTCAATGTGGCAAGAGCTATTGAAATTACAGGGAGGGAGTGGTACCTCTCGAGTGATATGAAGTTTGAGTAGAATAGGAGAAACCACATGTTTCAAAAAACAACAAAAGATATGACTAGAGAAATTAAAATAAGATTATGCCAAGTATACTAAAAAAAATGATAGATATGTATTATTTTAAGAAAGTACACTATGGAGCAAAAACAAGTAATACAACCAATCCTAATATATAAAACATAAAAAACATGGGATTATGAGTTCTACTAAAGTAAAGAAATATAGAAAAGAAAAGAGATAAATGATCATATGGTGGTGGTAGGATCGTGTGGAGATGATGGCTCGACTATAGAAGTCTGAGTGCTTGGGATGGATGCCTCTATCTCTCTTATAGTCGGCTCCTCAGGGGGCACAGTCTACTCTGCTAGAGGAGCGCTCTAGGATGGATCTGTAGGCTCCGATGTGATAGGCATATCGTGCTCAGGTGGAGATAGAATACCCAAATGCTGTTGTATCTGCCTAAGGAAGGCAGTATGCTGGGTCTAGGTGGCGATAAGCTAATCCTGATGGGCATGTATGGCCGCCATCTGCTGGGTCAGGATGCTTTGAGTAGCAGTCAATGTCTGCAAAGTATGACATAGGCCTCTGAACTCTAAAATGGATATGGCGATACTAGACTCAGATGGATGAGGCTCGGATGTAGCTAGTACAACTGGCGGAGTCCCTGGTGTGGCAGGAGGAGCAGAAAATGCAACCTCAGGCATAGGTCCTGTAGAGGGCTTTACAGGGGCAGGTGCTCTCATGTCCGCAGGTATCTCAACCGGTTGTGGCTCCTCTGGATGCTCTGGCTGTGGTATCTCTAGATGCTCTGGTCCAGTTGGGGCTCCTGACTCTACATCATAGGCTGTCATACTCGTCCATTTTTCGAGAGTGAATATCTCTCGGCAAATGCATCTGTGCTCAAGCTGAGGCTCAGATGGATATCCCAAGTGCTCCAAGATCTGACAGAGCAATCTCAAGAATAGAAGTGGAATGGCATCCGCTCTCAACAGCTTCTTCCTGTGGACCTTCTCTTCAAAGTAAAGAAGAGTGGCCATGATGAGATGATGAGGGCCAAAGAAAAATCCCTCTAGTATCCTGAACAAGGCCTCTAGTAAAGCTCCTCTCCTCTGCACCATATGCTGAAGTGGATAGATGTTGTGGTGCAGAATTACATCGAGAAATAACATGTTGGGTGGGAACTCCTTCCTCAACAGATATGGAAGTGTGGATGTCCTCCTGGACAGTATATGAACCATATCACTCTGAGAAGGATGAGCCCACACTCTATAATCCTTTGGACATGCTGGCTTATAAGGAATGCATAGGGCCTCTGCTATGTGTCTGGCTCCCAAGATACTATGGCATCCGTCAATGGTGAAGTGATGATAGTAGGATCCCGAACGCTATGCGTAGTCATAGACTGATAAAAGTGTAATGCTACACGGGGATAAAAAAAATCCCTGGGAGTCATCAAGTGCTCCAAATGGTACCTCTGCAGTAGATGGAATGAATCTCTAAGCTCTGGCTGAAGCTTGAAGGTCTCTTTGTGAAAACAAAGCTCAGAGGGGAATGGTCTAGCCCGGTAATCCAAATTGCCTTCTATGGGTGGCTGAGTGACCATGGGTCGCCTGGTAATCACCTCAGGAGTCATCCCAGAGGGAATCTGAGACTCTATAGTAGGCGGTTGAGGCTCTGATTGCTCTACTGGAGCTGATATCCTTGCTTTCTTCTTAGGAGGGCGGCTAGCTAACTTTTTGGGTCGAGAAGAGCTTGCCCCAGGTGTAGTGGGTGGTCTCCTGGTCTCATATCATCTTAGAGGAGGACTCAGAGGTGCTCCCTCTATTGAAGATGGAATGACAAGTGGCTGTGAAGGCTCAGTCATGGAGTCTTGCACAAGTGAGACTCTCGGTGCTCTGGTGCAGGTCGAGAGAGATGGGGTCTTGGCTCCTCTTGTTTTGGCCATGGCTAACTTAGAGAAGGTTGAGAGAGGGTGGTCGGAGGTGCGCGAGGGGCTTTGTTTCAGACGGAGGTCCTCTAGAATCCCCTTGGAGATGGTGTTGTGGTTTGGCTCAATTTCGCACCTGAGGGGGTTTTCGCAGAGCAAATGACTGGTGCGAAATAGAATATAGCAATTTAAATATTTAAATTGGGATTTAAGTGACGGTTTAGATTTTCGTAGAAGAAGGGCTGCGAATTTCGCAAGCCACTTCGCATGCCATTTCGTAGCCAAGGGGCGATTTCGCAAGCCACTTCGCATGTCATTTCGCAGCTACAAAATGTGAGTGTGGGGCTGCGAAATGGCACTCGTGTGCCAAGGGAGTGTTTCGCAAAGGGTGTTTGGGCTGCGAAATGAAGCTTTGGAGGATTTCGCAGCCATTTCGAAGCTGCGAATGGGTATTTGGGCTACGAAATGGCACATGTGTGCCTGAGGAGTGTTTCGCAGGGGGTGAGGCTTGGGCTGGGAAATGATTTCGCAAAGGAAGTCTTGTTTCGCAACTGATTCGACTCATGGTAGCTTAGCTTTAAAGGCATATCAACAAAATTTATACCTTGAATACTATTACTAAAGTAGCCAAGCTACTATAGCATAGTGGTTCTAGGATCGTTCACTGGGAAGGGTTTTCGCAAACACTAGTGATATTCAAATTAGGAAAATAGGTGATTTTCTTATGGATGTTAGCTTTAAAAGAATATGTAAATGTTTTAGAAAGATTTAAACTAATCTAAGCTAACATTAAAGACTAAAATGAAAGGGTGTTAAAACAAGTTTCTCAAAGATAGGATAGCTATGCTCCGGCTCTTATGCAAATTGGAAATCTCAGGATAGGCTCCTCGCGTTGTGGTTGCAACTATGGTGATGCTTGCTTCCCGAACCGGTATGGATTTAGCAATTCAAGTTTTAATCCTTTAAAATGGCAAAACAGATGGTAATGAATTTCATAAATGGTTATTCACTTTAGACTTCCTTTGAATGGCTCGTAAGAGATAACTAATGGTCTAAAGCCAAAAGCTTACCAAATATTGGCAATTCAAAGTCATTCCAAATGATAAACTCACCTTTCAATGGCCATTGAAATTGGTTCTAACAGATTAATGCAAAACTTGGAATTGAAAACCTCACCTTCCAATAGCTCGTAGGAGATAACTAATGGATAGAAATCCAAAAGCTTATCAAGTATTGGCCGTTCGAAGTTGTCCAAAGGAAATAAAAAACCAAACTTTGCATTAATGAAACTTTAATGAAAAACGACTACCTTACCTTCCGGGTGCGAGAAATTTCCATGGGATTGCATCCAAGCCATCACATAACATCCATACTTTGAGAAACTAAAAGTTTTAGCCAATCATCCTCTGAGGAAAAGCCCTCAGAGGCTGTTTGGCTTCCAAGAAAATAAAATAGTAAAGAGAAAAGAGAGACGAGAGAGCTCTGTATATCACTAAGTGTAAACCGTAATACGTATTCTATATTCCAAGAGGTGATTTCCACCCCTTATATAGTCTTTACAAAAGCAAAAGCTTGTGATTGGTTAGTTACAAGGATAAGAAAGGAAATTACATCACAAAATACAAAGGAAAATATCTAAAGTGGAGTCAGCAAAAACAGAGGAAAATTCGCACCACGCATGGGTTATGCGAATTTTGAAGGTGTTGTGCGAATTTCGCATAACACCTTGTGTCGTGCGAAATTTTCGCACAACCTGGAGCAGTTGGCTTCCGAAGGCCATATCTTCCTCATTTCAGCTCCAAATCATACACAGTTTGAAGCGTTGGATTCTTGACTTCCAGATCTTTGAAATAGTATATATCATGTAAAAAATGGACTTCGAGAAATGCTCCAAAAGTGCAAAAGAAGACTGCAGTTGCTGTCCTCTGTTTTCCTCTTCTCCATTGTTCTTTCCTTGCATACTTTGAACGACTTTGGCAAAGGGCTATGAAGCTCCAAAGCTTGGTTCTTCATGAATTTGAGCTTCCAAAAGCTTTTCCATAACTTGTCCAAGTAGCTCCTCCATCATTTGGCATGCTTGAATTGATTCATAAGCTGATAAAAACATGTAAACTTGCCCACAAAATGGTTAAAACCAATTACTAAGGACCTTAATGAATTAATTGGGTTAAATCAATATGATTACTACTCAAAGGTGCTTAAAACCATTATAATTAGGTCTACAAAATAGCACTTTTTGGTAGTAATCAGCAACAAGACCTCAATTTCGCAAAGGGGGCTTTTGGTTGCGAAATAATTTTGCAGATGGAGGCTTTTTTCGCAGGGGGGCTATTTTGGCTACAAAATTTTCGCAGGCCAATGAATTTGTATGCTTTTGAGCTCCTTTGGTTCCTTGAGACCTTCCTTCACCTCTTTTGCAATTCCTCCTAAATTTGATCATTCAAAAAGTCTAAGTTACATCAAAATAACATAAATTAAAACTAAGATTAAAATTAAAACAATTAATAAAGCTCTTAAATTAGTAAAATTAAACAAAAATATGGACTTTGGCAAGACCAAGTCCATCTAACCCCTTTCTGATTAGGATTTATGTGGCTCAAGGAGGTTGACTTCCTCCTTATCTTGATTGAATGGCTCCATGAATGGTTTGAGACGATGGCCATTGACTTTAAAGGTGTCTGTGCTATTGGAATTCAGTAGTTCCACTACCCCATTGAGATGCACTTGGTGAATAATGAAAGGGCCTATCCACCTTGACTTTAGCTTCCCAGGAAAGATATGGAGCCTAGAGTCATAGAATAAGACTCTTTGTCCCTTCCAGAATTTTTTATTGGAGACTAACTGATCATGCCACCTCTTCATTCTCTGTTTTGCAACTTTGGAATTGATGTAGGCCTCATTTCTTAATTCCTCCATCTCATTAAGGTCTAAGCACCTCTTTGCCCCAGCTTTGATCAAGTCCATGTTTACCTTCTTGATTGCCCACCAAGCCTTATATTCAACTTCCACAGGGAGATGGCATGCTTTGCCATAGACTAGGCGATAAGGAGACATGCTAAGAATAGTATTATAAGCTGTTCTATATGCCCATAGTGAATCATGGAGCTTAACAGAACAATCTCTTTTGCTCGTGTTCACCACCTTCATCAATATATTCTTGATTTCCCTATTTGCTAGCTCAACTTGCCCGGAAATCTGAGGGTGATAAGGTGTAGCTACCTTATGCTTCACCCCATACTTGGCTAAAAGGGTTTCAAAAGGCTTGTTACAAAAATGAGTACCCCTATCACTGATTATGGCCTTGGGCACCCCAAACCTTGAGAAGATGTTCTCTTTGAGAAACTTGAGAACCACTCTATGATCATTGTGTTTATAGGGGATTGCCTCAACCCATTTAGAAACATAGTCTACCCCCACCAAAATATAAGAGTTCCCAAAAGACATTAGGAAAGGTCTCATGAAGTCACTGCCCCAAACATCAAAGAGATCAACTATTAGAATGGGGTTCATAGGCATTTGATTTCTTCGTGTTAGCTTCCCAATCCTTTGACATTTATCACAGCTCCTACACATGGTGTGGGCATCCTTGAAGAGTGATGGCCAACTAAACCCTGATTGCAACACCTTCATGGCTGTTTTCTGAGAGGCAAAGTGGCCTCCACATGCACTCTCATGGCAATGACTGAGGATTCCTTGTTGCTCTTCTTCAGGGACACACTTCCTTATTATTTGATCTGCACAATACTTGAAAAGGAAAGGTTCTTTCAATAATAAGCATGAATCTTTGCAAAGAAGTGCTTTCTATCTTGTGCTTTCCATTCACTTGGAACTTCACCAATAACCAGATAGTTAGCAATATGAGCATACCAAGGAGTGTTTTCAAGCAACATAAGTGATTCCTCTAGAAAGTCATCATTAATAGGTAAAACATGAGAACTGTGTGCTATAGCACACCTTGAAAGGTGGTCAGCTACCACATTTTTCACTCCTTTCTTATCTCTGATTTGGAGATTGAACTCTTATAGTAAGAGAATCCATCTAATTAACCTTGCTTTTGCATCTTGCTTTGTCAATAAACACTTCAAGACTGAATGGTCAATGAAAACAATGATGAAAGACCCTAATAGATAAGCACGAAACTTGTCTAAGGCAAATACTACAACTAAAAATTCTTTCTCTGTGGTTATGTAATTCCTTTGAGCTTCGTTCAATGTCTTGCTTGTATAGTAGATCACATAGGGCTTTCCATCTTCTCTTTGGCCAAGCACAGCTTCTATAGCAAAGTCACTGGCATCACACATCACTTCAAAAGGTAGTTGCTAGTTAGGGGTCCTCACTATTGGAGTGGTTGTCAAAAATTGCTTCAGTTGATCAAAACTCCTTTGACATCTTTCATCCCATACAAATTTAGCATCCTTAGCCAATAATTCACAAAGAGGATTTGAAAGCTTAGAGAAATCTTTTATAAACCTCCTATAGAACCCTGCATGGCCAAGGAATAGCCTTACTCCTTTTACATTTGTTGGGGATGGCAATTTGACAATAAGTTCCACCTTTGCTTTATCAACTTCATTGCATTTTCTTGAAGATGATATGGCCAAGGACAATTCCTTGTTGTACCATAAAATGGCATTTCTCCTAGTTGAACACCAAGTCCTTTTCAATGCATCTGTTCAGAACCATTTCCAAGTTGACTAAGCATTCTTCAAATGTACTTCCATATATGGTGATGTCATCCATGAAAACCTCCATAATTCGCTCCACCATATCATTGAAGATACTTAGCATACATCATTGGAATGTTGCAGGTGCATTACATAAACCAAAAGGCATTCTTCTATAAGCATATGTTCCAAATGGACATGTGAAAGTGGTCTTCTCCTGATCTTCAACATCAATTTCTATTTGAAAATACCTGGAGTAGTCATCCAAGAAATAATAGAAAGGATGGCCAGAGGCTCCCTCCAGCACTTGATCAATAAATGGTAATGGAAAATGATCATTCTTTGTCACAACATTCAATTTTCTATAATCAATACACACCCTCCAACCTGAAGTGAGGCGTGTAGCAACTTCTTCTCCCTTTTCATTTTGCACCACCGTGATCCCTGACTTCTTTGGTACCACTTGGGTAGGACTCACCCATGAGCTATCTGATATGAGGTAGATAATACCTGCTTGAAGTAGCTTCAAAACCTCAGCTCGCACCACCTCTTGCATATGAGGATTCAATCTTCTTTGAGGTTGAGGAATTGGTTTAGCTTCTTCTTCCATGTATATATGATGTGTACAGACCAAAGGACTGATGCCTTTCAATTTAGATATTTGTCATCCTATTGCTTTCTTACACCTCTTGAGAACTTCAAGTAGACACACCTCCTAAAGAGTAGTAAGAGATGAAGATATAACAATAGGGCATTGTTTATTCTCTTCTAGGTATGTATATTTCAACTCCGTGGGCAAAGGTTTCAGATTGAGCTTTGGGGTCTCCTCTTTAGCAACTTCTTGTGCTTTATTTTTATTGAACAAAGGTAGAATTTCTTCTTTCCTCCTCCAACCTTGTAGAGCAGCAAGCATATTTGGGGGTTCAGGCAACCCTTCTTCATGATCCCCAAGACTTTCATTCAACTTGTCTTGCATCTTCTGATTACAATGCTCCTTCACTAGAGTGTCAATGATGCACACCTCTTCTAGACCTTCTTCTTCTTCTGGAGTGATTGGCTTCTTCTAGACCTCTGTCAGCCATGAGGAACCCCTGACCTTTCTTTGTCTGGTTCTCACTCATCTGGGTTCGGAATTGAGAACCGTTTCTTTTGTTTGCTTCCTTATTCAGTTAGAAACTTTCTGGCCAAATTTGGGATTTTTTATCAATCGTCTGAACCAGTTGGGAACTCGTTCAACCGGTTCAGCACCATAGTTGGCTGCCTCTGTCAGCCATGAAGAACCCCTGACCTTTCTTTGTCTAGTTCTCACTCACCCAGGCTCAAAATTGAGAACCGTTTCTTTTGTTTGAATCCTCACTCATTTAGGAGTTTTCTATAAAAATTTGGGAATTCTTCTCAATAGGTTGTACCAGTTGAGAACTAGTTCAACCTGTTCTGCCAGAGGACTTTAGGTAGCCCTCGATTTTGGCATTTTTCAAGCCCTTATCCATTGGGGCTCAAACCCATTTGCTATAGGGCACTTGTGAGCCATCTTGAAGGTTTAAGTCAGTGTTTGATTTCAGTTAGTATGAGCAATTTTGAAGTTACGGGTGGTGTGGTCTAGATGAGTCTAGTTCGATTTGTATGACATTTGGGGAGTCTCTTACCTCATTTGAACCAGCTATCTTCCTTTTTGGCACAAGCTTTGATGCTTGATTTTGAATACATGTTGCGTGGCTGACTCACCCTCTACTGTAGCACATGGCTAGGGATCACAGGTATGCGTCGTTGGTTTTGATTGTTAAATCATATGCATGCATGGTGCTTAATCCTGAATGTTTGTTATGTGTTTATCTGTGTTTGGCTGACCTTTTATGCAGCGCATGGCTGGGGACCACAGGTGCGCACCCATTGTTTTGGTTGGTTGAATTCATATGCATGCCAAATACCAATTAGGATTGTGTGATTCATGACATCTATTTAGCCTAGGGTTTCATCTTTGACCCATATGCTCCCACATACCCAATTCATTAGTAGAGACCGAGTTCCGGGCCTAGAGGGGTGCTACCTCTCATGAGGTACCTTCCCAATGGGTAACCTGATCCCCGGACCTAGAATCTAGTTTTCGCAGACCGCTTTTGCCATACTAGGGTCATTAGGGGTTTTTTTTCTTACTTAATTTTCCCCATTTTAAAAATAAAAATAAAAAGTAAGTGGTGACTCCATACAACACCGTTCCTCACCAGGGGCGGTTTTTTCAAAACTAGAAAACTCAACTTTTTCATTCTTTCTTTTCTTTTCAAAGCGAGTCGCGCCGGTCCGGTGGATCGGGTGAGGGTCCACAAATTGGCGACTTCACTGGGGATCGAACCTAGAATCTTTGATTTCATAAGAAGATCAAGCCTGAACTTGAGTTGGGTATATTGGAGCACATGGTTCATTGATCAGTAGACTCTTAAGCTACATAGATGACTGATGATCACGTACTTGGTTGGTATTTGGCTTGCACCTGTGATGTGTTGTTGCTTGTGTGTTCACTTGTTGGATTCTAGCATGCTTGCTCATTGTTGATTGGTATCTAGCTATGACCTTTGGGATTAGACTTAGATGATTAGATTGTGTGTAGATGTGTGGTAGGTTATCTCTTTGTGCATGACTATTTTCTGTATGACTGCTCCTTCCCTTGCATGACTGCTTACTGCTTGTGTTTGTGGGGCACGTGTGTATTCCCTTACTTCCGAATCGCTAGTCTTGGTCAACTATTCCTCATGGATTACTTGTGTTTCTTGGGAGTCATTCCCAATTGTTCGCCTTCGACCAAGCTAGGGGTTTGGAATAGGGTCTAGCATAAGGGCTATATCGATGTTTGGGAACACATGGAGAAGACGGATATCTGAGCAATGAAGACCTGTATAGCCCTGAGTTGGATTTCATGGATACATGCGTGGCCAACATGTCACTTTGATTGTTGATTGATTATTGGTTGGGACCTTAGGTTGTGTATCCCTATGGGTACAGTCATCTAGTCTTTTAGGACTTGCCTCTTCTCTTTTTTTACTTTTGAGCCACATTACCCCTAAGGTATCACCATGTCAAAATCCCGCTCTTGCCTGCGGAACCGTATATCGGTTTAGCTGTTGACATCACATGTCAGTTCATTTTCTCGGAAGATTTTAGTCATACATTCCTAGTTTGATAGTCACGGGGACTGGCGTACCCCTTTCCTTTTGTAGGATTATTGATTGAGGTCGACCTGGGTTCCCGAGCTTGGATTCGGATTGGAGATAGACTGGTTAGAGGATCAGATCCACACAGCCAGTTAAAGCAGATACCAAATCATAGAGATATGGACCCTCAGTACGCTACTGATTACTACTCAAAACATGTTATTTTGTAGCTTGTAATTAGCTCTTTTAAACACCCTTGAGTAGTAATTATTACCTTTTAACTCAATTGACATGTCAAGGACCCTTGCAATCGTTGCTAATGAAATTGTGTTAAGTTTTGGTGTTTTTGATAGCTTTTAGCTACACCAAAGCAATCCAAGAATGAGGGAGAGCTGTATATAGTTCATGGAAAAGCTTTTGGAAGCTCAAATTCATGAAGAACCAAGATTTGGAGCTCCATAGCCCTTTTCCAAAGTCGTTCAAAGTATGCAAGGAAAGAACAATGGAGAAGAGGAAAACAGAGTGAAGAAAACAGAGGACAGTAGCTGCAGTCTTCTTTCACACTTTTGGAGCACTTTCCGAAGTCAATTTTCTACATGCTATATACCATTTCAAAGCTCAAGAAGTCAAGAATCCAACGCTTTAAACTGTGTATGATTTGGGGCTGAAATGAGGAAGATATGGCCTTCGGAAGACAACTGCATCAAGCCATGGGTTTCACCTTGCGAAAATTTCGCAAGGAGATTTTCTTCATGGTGCGAAATTTGGCCATTTCGCACCCTGAAGAAACCACCTTGCGAAATTTCACAAGGTGGATTTAGGCACCTTGCGAAATGCCAAATTTTCACAAGGTGGCTTTTCACCTTGCGAAATTTGGACCCTTCATCTTCCCCCTTGCGAAAATGCCTTTGAAATCCCCTGTTTTGAGACGCTGTTGATGATATTCCACTGCCGGTTCTCCAAGATATTTTGCTTGATTTTTAGCTTTGTAAATACCTATTTTACCCTTGTAATCAACCAATGAAAAGGTTTCTTTTGTAATAGCTCTTGTAATTTAGCTTGTTATTGTCTTTAAATAGAGGTGAAGAGTCTTAGACAAAAATCATCTTGTAACCTGTAACTTTATAAGTTATAAGAGCACTTTTGTTCAAAAGCTTCTTTTCTTTTTTTCTTTCTCATTTTCTTAGTAACCAAACATCCTTGGAGGATGAAATCCCCAAGGATGAGAGGCTAAAACCTTTTAGTTTCTTGAAGTAATGGATGCCATGTGAAGCTCCTATGTCAGGATGGAGATTTCCAAGCCATAAATGTAAGTAGCTGAGCGTCATAAATGTTTTCATTCAAAGTAAAGCTTTTAATCCCTCTAACTTGCTTTGAATGGCCAATACTTGATAACCTTTTGGTCTCAGTGGATTCTTATTGTTAGATCCACTGACGTTCATTAGTTATCTCCTACGAGCCATTGTATTGCAAGTCGAGGAGATGACCTATATCAATAAAAGAGCATTTATGAGGTTCAGCTACCCTTTTTGTAAGTTTTCAAGGACTGAAACTCAGTTGTTAAACTCATACCGGTTCGGGAAGTAAGCATCACCTTAGTTGCTTCCCCAACTCGAGGTGAAAAGTCCCAAAATCTCCATTTTTACACAGTGAGTTAAGCATGGCTATCCAAAGCTTTGAGAAACTTCTTTTTCCATATTTTAACCTATTTTCATGTTAGTTTAGTTTACAACACCTTCATCTTTTTATGTTTTCATCTTAACCTAATTTTTATTAAGAAAAGTTCACTCCATCCTCTGAACTTCACCAGTTAAAGTAAAAACCCTTCCCAGTGTTCGATCCTAGAGCCACTATGCTATAGTAGCTTTGCTACATTAGTGTAAGGACCTTAGGTATAAATTTTTTTGATACCCTTACATGCCAAGCTACCAAGAGTCGGGTTATCAAATGGCGCAGTTGCCGGGGAGGGGTGCTACTTCACTGTGAATACATCAGCCGGAGGTAACTTGTGAGACTTCTCATGAGTGAGGTGAATTCTATCTCACTTTTCATTTACTAACTTTTTATTTTAGTTTTAGAACATTTTTAACTTAGTTTAGATAAGTTTCTTTTACTTTTTAACTTTCATTTTTAGTTTATTTTTCATACTCTGTTTTTTCCTTCCGCATGCTCTGTTTTTTCTTCTTTTTCTTTGTTTTGTTTATTTGTTTTGTTCCAGCTAAATCCGTGCATGCCCTATTGGATTAGAGACCAAGAGGGAAGGTTAGTGCGGATAGAGACTCCACGAGCTACTGAATTAGAGATTATTTTGGAAGTCATGGAGAATCAGCCAGAGGATCAACATTCACAACACGGGCAGGCGAATGATCCGAACTTGTATAGGTCCATGAGGGACAGGATGCACCCTCCGAGGATGAGTGCACCATCTTGAATCATTCCTCCTACAGAGCAATTGATTATCAGGCCACACATCGTGCCTCTGCTTCCTACTTTCCATGGGATGGAAAGTGAAAATCCATATGCGCACATAAAGGAATTCGAAGATGTGTGCAATACTTTTCAAGAAGGGGGAACAACTATTGAGCTTATGAGGTTGAAGCTCTTTCCATTCACATTAAAGGACAAAGCCAAGATATGGCTCAATTCCTTGAGGCCGAGAAGCATAAGAACATGGATAGAACTTCATATTGATTTTTTGAAGAAGTTTTTCCCTACTCACATAACAAATGGATTGAAGAGACAAATCTCCAACTTCTCAGCATGTGAGAATGAAAAATTTTATGAATGCTGGGAGAGGTATATGGAGGCCATCAATGCATGTCCTCATCACGGCTTTGATACATGGTTTTTGGTGAGCTATTTTTATGATGGCATGTCATCTTCAATGAAGCAGATATTGGAGACAATGTGTGGGGGTGATTTCATGAGCAAGAACCCTGAGGAGGCTATGGATTTCCTAAGTTATGTCTCAGAGGTTTCCCGTGGATGGGATGAGCCCAATAGCAGAGAAATGGGGAAGAGGCCAGTTCAGCAAATGCCAAGAGGGGGAATGTACAATCTGAGTGAAGACATGGAGATGAAAGCCAAGGTAGCTGCCATGGCTAGAAAAATAGAGGAAATGGAGTTGAGAAAAGTTCACGAAGTCCAAGCTATTTCAGAACCTCAACAACAAGCCAATCCTTGCTCCATTTGTCAATCATTTGAACACATGGTGGAAGAATGTCCCACCATTCCAGTAGCAAGAGAAATGTTTGGGGAACAAGCTAACCTGATTGGCCAATGGAAGCCAAATTCAAATGCTCCCTATGGCAACACGTACAACTCTAGTTGGAGGAACCACCCAAACTTTGCATGGAAGCTAAGGCCAAACCCATATCAGTCACCAGCCCGATCACGCCAACAGAGTCAAGGTCAATCCTCAGTTGAGCAAGCACTTGTAAGCCTTAGCAAGGTTATGCGTGACTTTGTGAGTGAGCAAAAATCCATTAACTCTCAACTAATCAGAAGATTGACAACGTAGAGAGTACAGTGAACAAGAAGATAGATGGGATGCATAATGAGTTGTCTCAGAAAATTGACAACATCCAATATTCCATCTCAAGGCTCACAAATTTGAACACTGTCAATGAGAAAGGGAAGTTTCCCTCTCAGCCTCACCAAAATCCTAAGGGGATACATGAAGTGGAATCCAAAGATGAGGATTCTTCAAAGGTGAGGGACGTGCGAGCTATTATCACTTTGAGAAGTGGTAAGGAAGTGCATCAGCCGGAGCATGATCAGAGGAAAGCCAAAGAAGACAAGGCTGATAGAAAAGAAGAAAAGAAGAAAGAAAAAAAGAGAAAGGAAGTTCAGATGAAAGAAAGCATCATTCCTAGCATAAATGAGGAACCTCAAATTCTTTTAAAGGAAAGCATGATGAAGAAGCACATGCCTCCTCCATTTCCTCAAGCCTTGCGTGGGAAGAAACCGATCAAGAATGCTTTTGAGATTCTTGATGTGCTAAGACAAGTGAAGGTGAATATTCCTTTACTTGATATGATCAAGCAAGTACCCACATATGCAAAGTTTTTGAAGGACTTGTGCACTGTGAAAAGAGGACTCAATGTTACAAAGCAAGCCTTCCTAACCAAGCAAGTGAGTGCTATAATCCAATGCAAGTCTCCAATCAAATACAAAGATCCGGGGTGTCCTACAATCTCAGTCAATATTGGAGAAACCCAAGTGGAGAAGGCATTGCTTGATTTGGGGGCAAGTGTTAACTTGCTTCCATACTCTGTATACAAGGAGCTGGGGTTGGGAGAACTCAAGCCAACATTGATCACCCTATTCTTAGCTGACCGATCAGTGAAAATCCCAAGGGGGGTAATAGAGGATGTATTGGTTCAAGTTGACAAATTCTACTATCCAGTAGATTTTGTGGTGCTTGATACGGATCCCATTGTCAAAGGGATCAACTATGTTCCAATCATCCTTGGAAGACCATTCCTTGCAACATCCAATGCAATCATCAATTGTAGGAATGGGGTCATGCAACTCACTTTTGGGAATATGACATTGGAACTCAACATCTTCCATCTATGTCAAAAGCACATCCATCCTGAAGAAGATGAGGGCCCAGAAGAAGTGTGTATGATAGATACCCTGGTGGAGGAGCATTGTAATCAGAGTATGCTTGATCGGTTTGAAGAGAATCCAGATGAAAGCCATGAAGATCTTGATGATGGGTTAGCTGAACCCATGGGAATGAATGTCGTTATGTCAAACTGGAGACAAAAACCCTTCCCAGTGTTCGATCCTAGAGCCACTATGCTATAGTAGCTTTGCTACTTTAGTGTAAGGACCTTAGGTATAAATTTTCTTGATACCCTTACATGCCAAGCTACCAAGAGTCAGGTTATCAGCTACTGTTGTCCAGTTGGCTGAGATTACCGATACCATGGCATCACTCAAGGACGCTATCTTAGGATTAGGTCAGAGGATTGATGGGCACCAGGCCCAACCATTACCGATTCCGGGAAGCATCCCGCATGACTCTACCACACCACCACCACCACCACCTGGGCTATATGGACCTACT
Source organism: Vitis amurensis (assembly GCA_037355405.1). NCBI lineage: Eukaryota > Viridiplantae > Streptophyta > Magnoliopsida > Vitales > Vitaceae > Vitis > Vitis amurensis. The sequence continues at coordinate 110,135 of JBAPGN010003030.1, read as the reverse complement.
ATACAGCAGGACTACATAGTTCCACCACCACCACCACCACCAGTTCAGTCATCTCCCCAGGCTGGAGCATTTGTGTTGCACGACCGAACTGAGACTACGTCGCATTCTGTTGTGGCACCTGCACAAATTGTTGATGACACCCAACCTCATATTAACAGGATTGAGCAGAGGATGAGACCACTACATGTTTTTGATGGGATTATGAGTTGGGATGGATATGATGATCTGCCAGTAGCAGCTTTGCCTGTTGAGTTCCACATGCTGGACATTGAGAGATACACGGGAATAGGGTGTCCCCGTATTCACTTGCAGTTGTATAGCACTGTTATGCGCGGGCATAGACTAGATGAGGCACAAATGATTATGTTATTCCCTCTGTCACTGAGTGGTGCTGCTCAACGTTGGTTTGCCTCATTGCACCCTTCGAGACGTAGGACATGGGCTGATTTGGGACAAGAGTTTATCAGACAGTATTCTTTCAATACTGTAGTGGATGTATCCTGGAGGGAGCTAGAGGCCCTCAGATAGGGGTTGGATGAGTCAGTCACTTCATTCATTTCCTGTTGGAGGGAGAAGATAGCACAAATTATTGATAGACCTTCAGAGCGTGATCAGATCACTATGATTATGCGTAGCCTTCAGCCCCGCTTTGCTAGGCATCTCATGGGCTTCCCTCAGACAAACTTTGGCTCATTAGTGCAGGCCCTCTATGGCATTGAGGAGGGTATATCTAGAGGTTTATGGGCAGATTCTTCCCATTCGGACTCAAAGGGGAAGAAACCGGGATCAGGACCCAGGCCTTCAGATGTTGGTACTATTGGCATGACAGGACACAGGTCCGCACATCGTCCTCCGTTTCAGAGTCAGTTTTTAGGCACTCCTTATCAAATGATACAGCATGATCGGTACAAACCAGTTGCTCCCATTAGGCTAGCAGGGACTACTTATCTACACCCACCACCACAGTCGGTATATGCTACACAGGCACCCCAGAGGCCGCCTATGCAGTTCCATCATCAGTATAGAGCACCGTCTCCACCGAGGTCGGTTAGACAGTTCACACAGCTTGGGATGCCACTGAGCCGAGCTTTTCAGAGATTGGTTGAGGGAGGACTAATTGCCCCACTACCGCCTAGACCACCATTACAGCCTACCCCCCAGGATTTAGGACAGATCTTCACTGTGCCTACCATCAGAGAGCAGGCCATGATACAGACTGTTGTTCAGCACTGAGACATGCCATTCAAGATTTAATTGATCAGGGCTTGGTTGATTTGGGGCACCCGGGTGTAGCCATAGACCCGCTACCTACTCATGACACTAGAGCAGTACCTCCACCATCTGAGGGGTATATTTGATTGAGTTTGCAAAGGATGAGATATTTATGATGGGTTGGGATGGAGAAACTCCTCAACCGATCAGTCTATATGAGAAGTTAGATTTTGTTGGATATATACCTAGACAGCAGATCCCCAGGCCATTCAGTTTGACCCCGGACAAGATTTATGGGTCGCCTCCACTATCACTAGTATACTTACAGCATGTGCCACCTATGACACCCTTCATTCTGTTCCCAGAGGAATATAGGCCCCCTCATAGAGATGTTCAGATAGTTACACGAAGTGGAAGGGTAGCACAACCTCCACCCATTGATAGGCTATTTGCTGGTATAGCTGCCAGAGAGGAGGTTCAAAGGGAAGATGATGAGATATTACGCCAGCTGCGCACTACTCAAGTTCGCATATCTATTTGGAGCCTTTTGGCCTCATCTAGTACACACAGAGATACATTGGTCAGAGCCCTTGGCCAGATTAGGGTTGATACTGCTACTACCCCAGAGGGCCTTATTCACATGTTGACAACTAATAGAGGTACATGTATAGTGTTTTCTAATGATGACTTGCCACCAGAGGGACCAAATCATGTTCGACCCTTATTCATTGATGTTGTTTGTTCAGGCCGTCGGGTGCCGTCTGTTCTACTGGACAATGGTTCTGCCCTGAATGTCTGTCCATTGGTTACTGCTATTGCACTTGGGTTTTCGCCAGCCGATTTTAGGGCTTCTACACAGACTGTTAGAGCTTATGATGGGACTTAAAGAACGGTTATGGGTACACTCAGTACACATGTCATGATTGGGCCAGTTAGTTACTCCATAGTATTTCAGGTTTTAAGGATTCAGTCATCCTTTAACGTGCTTCTTGGTCGCCCATGGATTCATGAGGCTGGTGCTATACCATCTTCCCTTCATCAGAAGGTGAAATTCATACACGAGGGGCGCATTATAACGATACAGTCTGATAGAGATATTATCACTTCATCTGAGCCAGTGTTACATATCAGTCACAATGAGAATGACTTACATTTGACCGGTTTTACTTTCGATGAGGTTCAAGTTGTTAGCTTAAAGGATGGCAACAGAGATATGGTACCTATGTCATTCGACCAGCACAACAACACTTTGGTGCTCAGCATGATGAGAGGCATGTCTTATTTTCCTGGCATGGGATTGGGTCACCGCCAGTAGGGGCCCCACGAGTTTAATTTCGCAGTTGATCATGACACACCCTATGGATTGGGTTACATCCCCATAGAGGCTGATGCACGTTATATGGCACGGCTGCGCAGGGATAGAGTGAGGGCTCGCATGACTGGCATTCCATTTGATTATCCCATCCGCCCATACACCTTCTAGTTGGCTAACTACTTCATCAGGGGTTCAGAGCATACACCCCGCACAGAGGGGATTGTTCGCATTCCAGAGATAATTGAGATTCAGGGCATCCAGCAAGCCCTGGGTCAGATGCATTTGGACACCGGGACTACTGAGACGCCTGGTGCCATGATAGTTACGCCCCCATCACCAGACCGAGCTAGTGTGTTCTCTATGTGTTTCCCCGAGGATGTCCCTGACTATGACCTACCTATGGATTTGGGAGATGGCACTGACGAGATGGACATGATCGGCATAGGTCGTATCTTCGATGCAGCCCCACACGGGCCCCATACTGCTTTCGATATGTTCGAAGTTTCTGTACTCGAGACTAATGAGGATGACTCTATTCCTGATGCCTACGCTGATGATATGGATTTTATAAGCATTAGTCGTATCCTTGATGTAGCCCATGCGGGCCCCATTCTGCTTTTGACATATTTGGAGTTTTCGTACTTGATGATGAGTCAGTCCTTGATGTTGTTACTCCTGATTTTACTTTTGTTGAGGGAGCGTCCGATTCTGTGGACCCGCCTCTTTCTGCTGACACTATGTCCAGGTTTGTCACCCGATTTGATGATATTTCTGATGATAATAATGATATGAGTACTTTCGAGTACTTGACTGTGTCACATCATTTTCCTTTGATTGCACCACCAGTACCCACAACACATATATATGATGTTGATGATGTGGGAGATACGGATGACCCACTGGGTGGTCAGTTAGAGTGTGATTCTGACATAGAGGATGAGAAAGTCACACCCATTTTTGGTAGCACAGAGTTGATAGATTTTGGGGCACCAGATCAGCCTAGGGAGATTAGGATTGGCTCTTCTCTATCTCCTGATGAGAGGAGTAGGTTGATTGACCTGCTCAGGTCATACTTGGATGAATTTGCATGGTCATATGAGGACATGTCGGGCCTTGACCCCTCCATAGTGCAGCATCACCTGCGCATTTTACCACATGCTAGGCCCGTTAAGCAAAAATTGAGGAGACTACACCCTCAATGGAGTTTTCAGGTTAAGGAAGAAATTCAGAAGCAACTCAGATTTGGCTTCTTGTCAATGGTTGAGTATCCTGAGTGGCTGGCTAATGTTGTCCCTATTCCCAAAAAGGACGGCAAGGTTAGGGTTTATGTTGACTTTCGAGATCTGAATAAGGCCAGCCCTAAGGATGATTTTCCCCTCCCACACATTGATATACTGGTTGATAGCACTGCAGGGCATCCGATGTTGTCATTCATGGATGGATTTTCTGGGTATAATCAGATTCTGATGGCTCCAGAGGATATGGAAAAGACTTCTTTCATTACAGAGTGGGGTACTTACTGCTACTGGGTTATGTCATTTGGGTTGAAGAATGCAGGAGCCACTTATCAGAGAGCTGCTACTATTCTGTTCCATGATATGATGCACACAGATGTCGAGGTATATGTGGATGACATGATAGTGAAGTCCCAAGACAGGACAGATCACTTAGCAGCCTTACAAAGGTTCTTTGAGAGGATCAGACAGTTCAGGCTGAGATTGAATCCCAAGAAGTGCACCTTTGGGGTGGCTTCTGGAAAATTGTTGGGACACATTGTTAGTGAGCGAGGTATAGAGATTGATCCAGAGAAAATCAGAGCCATACTTGACATGCCTGCCCTGAGGACTGAGAAAGAGATCAGGGGATTCCTAGGCAGATTGCAGTACATCAGTCGTTTCATTGCTAGACTGACAAACATTTGTGAGCCTATCTTCCGCTTTCTGAGGAAGAATCAGCCTACAATTTGGAGTGATGATTGTCAGCACGCTTCTGAGAGGATTAAGGAGTGTCTCCTTTCTCCTCCGATTTTAGTGCCTCCCACACCGGGGCGTCCTTTGCTTTTGTACTTATCAGTTTCAGACATGGCCTTAAGATGCATGTTAGCTCAGCTTGATGATTTGGGGAAGGAGTGTTGCATCTATTATTTGAGTAAGAGGATGCTTGAGTATGAGTGCAAGTACATTATGATTGAGCGCCTTTGCTTGGCATTGGTTTGGGCCACTAGGAGACTTAGACATTACATGACAGAGTATTCTGTGCTCTTGGTCTCACGATTGGACCCGTTGAGGTATCTATTTGATAGGCCTGTTCTGACCTGTAGGCTCATGAGATGGCTGGTATTGTTAATAGAGTTTGATATTCATTATGTCACACAAAAGTCAGTAAAATGAAGCATTGTTGCAGATCATCTAGCTTCTTTGCCGATATCCAATGACATATCGGTTGATGATGATTTCCCTGATGAGCAGATCGTTTCAATGACTAGTATTACGGGGTGGCGGTTGTACTTTGATGGTGCCGCCAATCAGTCGGGTTTTGGCATTGGTATCTTGTTAATATCACCACAAGGTGATCATATCCCCAGATCAGTCCTGTTAGCATTTTTCGATCATCACTGGTTGACGAATAATGTTGTGGAGTATGAGGCTTGCATTACAGGTTTGGAGACTGCACTTGATCTTGGCATTAGACAGTTGGAGATACACGGGGATTCCAATTTGGTTATACAACAAACTCAGGGTATCTGGAGGACTCGGGATGAGAAGCTAAAACCCTACCATGCTTACTTGGACTTGTTGATTGATGGATTTGATGCATTAAGGTATATACATCTGCCCAGGGCGGAGAATCAGTTTGCTGATGCATTAGCCACCTTGGCTTCTATGATTGTGATCCCCGCGGGGGTGACTGTTAGGCCATTGCTGATTGAAACTAGGTCTGCACCAGCTTACTATTGTCTGATTGGAGAGATAGAGGATCAGATTGAGTTGCCATGGTATCACGATATTTATCAGTTTCTGTCATGCGACACTTACCCAGAGTCAACCTCGGCCAAGGATAGGAGAGCATTGAGACAGTTGGCCACCAGATTTGTTATTTGTGGGGATGCACTGTATAGGAGATCACCTGATGGCCTGTTATTATTATGTCTAGACCGTACATTTGCAGATAGAGTGATGAGAGAGGTTCATGCAGGGGTTTGTGGCCCACACATGGGAGGTCATATGCTAGCGCGTAAGATCATGAGGGCTGGCTACTTTTGGTTGACCATGGAGATAGATTGTTGCCAGTTTGTACAGAGATGTCAGGAGTGTTAGATGCATGGATACTTGATACACGTGCCACCTTCTGAGTTGCATGCACTCACATCCCCTTGGCTATTTTCAGTATGGGGTGTTGATATTATTGGGAAGATCTGGCCTAAGTCTTCCAATGGTCATGAGTACATCTTAGTAGCCATTGACTATTTCACCAAGTGGGTGGAAGCCGCTTCCTATGCTAGATTGACAGCGGTCAGGGTGGCCAAATTCATCAGATCGCACATTATCTGCCGATACAGGGTCCCTCACGAGCTGATTTCTGATAGAGGGGTGCATTTCAGGGGCAAGGTGGACACGTTGATTCAGGAGTATGGCATTCAGCATCACAGATCATCTGCGTATAGGCCACAAACTAACGGGGCAGTTGAGGCCATAAATAAGAATGTCAAGAGGATTTTGAGAAAGATGGTCGAGACTTCTCGGGATTGGTCAGAAAAGCTCCCTTTCGCATTGTGGGCTTATCGTACATCTTTTCGTACCTCTACTGGAGCTACCCCATATTCTTTGGTGTATGGTATGGAGGCAATGTTACCTGTTGAGATTGAGATGAGATCTTTAAGAGTAGCACTAGAGCAACATGTATCCGAGGCCGAGTGGGTCCAGTCTCGTTACAATCAGCTTAGCCTGTTGGATGAGAAGAGATTGAGGGCAGCAGATCATGCTCAGGCCTATCAGAGAAAGATGACCCATGCATTCAGAAAGAGGGTTAGGCCTAGGAAATTCCAAAGAGGTGACCTAGTCTTGAAAGTCCTTAGGGGATTGATCAGCGACCCTAGAGGCAAGTTTAAACCGAGTTGGAGCGGGCCTTATGTCATCCGAGACCTGACTCGAGAGAGAGCTGCTTGGTTGACAGACCTAGACGGAAATTAGTTCACAGAGCCAGTTAATGTGGATCAGCTGAAGAAGTTTTATGCGTGAGATCATGGTCAGAGGATGGGTGGTCGTCACTTCGAGTAGCCATATTCCCTATTGCACACCCATACATCGATATACCCTATTGCTAGCCCTTTGAGCCTCACGCGGTTTATTATGGCCTTTTCTTTCATTAAGCCTTGCATACCTTTTTTGACCTAGGTTGGGGGCCTGCCCCTGTGCGCTTTGTATTTATTGATTAGATCTGTGAGCATTGGGAGCATTGTGTTATTCTTCATTTGTTCTTTTTTGCATCACTGTTTGTTTCTTTTCTTCTCCGTTTTGCATCTTCACACCATATTCATTTCGCTTATGTTTTCCTTTGTGTGATTGTGACACGCTCTCGTCTCAAGGCTACAAGTCAGGCTTGTCACATCTTTCGTTCCACCCTTTGGTTTTGATCCAGGAGTTTTAGTTTGAGGAGACCATTTGGGTTGAGATTTGAGGTTCTTTTGGCTGGACTATGCTAGTAGGGTATTCAGCCTACTTTGAAAAAAAAAATGAATGAAAAAAAAGAAAGAAAAAAATTGAAAAAGGGAAAAATAAAATAAAAAATGAAAACAGAAAAAATTGTGCTTGTTTGGTATTCATTGATATACTTGGGATCATCAGAGGTGGATTTGGGTTTGAGGGATTTCTTTTTCCTTTAAGAGTCGAGTGAGAGCATTGAACGATCCTTCTCACCATGGATCTGAGTGACACATTGGGAGTGAGGTTTGGGTTTCCTTTGCACTAGTTTTCCTGGATCATTATCTACATCACCATTCCCATCATATAGTGACTTGCTTTGATTTGCCATTCTTAAGATGAGTTGTTCGTCATTGTCACACATTGCTACACTTGTTTCTCAACTTGTTTCTCCATTTCCTATACCTCCATTCATTGTTTGTCTCATCCTTCTTCATCTTCAGCTACCTTCGCCGATCGTCGTCTCGCTTCATGAACGATGAGTTCTTTGGTGCATGTCACCTATTGTTTGAATTTTTTATTTATTTAGATACATGGTTGAGTCACCTCACTCACATGGTTCTGCGATATTTAACATTACACACACAGGAGTTTGGCACTATCTATTTGGAGATTTGGGCCTTTGTTTCACATCGTTTCATTCACATTTTACCCCTGGCCTACATTACGGTCCGAGTCGTAAGACCACCCTGAGGCCATGAGGTCTCGTGTTTGCTTCGATACGGTTCATTCGGACAGGCTTCGTCTACTGATTGAGTATGGGATGTTGACAGGTCTCCATTACTTCGGGGGATATCGAGGGTCACATATTGTCTTTCCATTCAGTTTACTTGCCTCAAGCCCGTGATCAGAGACAGATGATACAGACAGTTGGGACCATTGAGGGCACCTTTACTCGATGTTTGGACATGTTCATACTGGGGCATGCCCCCATCCTTGCATGCTGGCTGTGGTTTTTGTACATGTACGTAGGCATTCCGTTTCACCTAGCGATGTTATGGGCATCAGAGTTTGAGTAAGCCCCGCATTCAACTCAGTTTCTTCATACAACAAAGTGCTTCTAGGATCTGACTCGAGGTCAGATTCACAGTATTCATCGACCCAGTAGGTGTGCATACCCCATTCATTGTCTTGTTCGTTAAGTTCAAACGAGTGGGTCTTCAGTGATGTGTTTCAAAGTTTTCATTGAGATATTTGAGTTTCAGATGTACACACTAGGGCATACCCCCTATCAGTTTTTGTGGATATTGAATGTTATGGGTTAGAGTTGAGGGTTTTTTCTTCAAGGATGGATGTTTGTGATATTTTCAGCTCTCTGACTTTAACCATATGTGTGGTTATGGGATTCTGACATGATATTGATACCTTAGACTAGGGCAGAACCCCTTCTTGTCACTCTTGGTCACATTTGTGAATTGTCCTGCAGGGGCATACCCCTTGCTTTCCATCTGTTAATGGTGATTGTTTTTTCTCTTGTCATTTGTCGTCATTTTTTGGCAATCCCGAGAGTCATATTGGGGCATACCCCTTTGTCATCAAGGTTAGTACATCGGCGGTTGCATCTTGAGTCTCCCCATTATGCTATGAGTTTTGTTTTAAGGCATCTCCTGTCTGTTTAGGCGTCTAGAGCCTTAGTCTTTGCATCCCTACTCCTTTTAGTTCGGTGGTTCCTCGGCATCGCGCCTGAGTTCGATCCCCTTCTCCGGTACTCACTCGGATTCTACCATTTTTTGGTACTCGCCCGGACCCTTCTTCGGTACTTGCCCGAATTCCGCCATTTTTCGATACTCGCCCGAACCCTTCTCTGGTACTTGCCCGGAACCTTTTCCGGTACTCACCCGGACCCTTCTCTGGTACTCGCCCGGAGTTTTTTCGGTACTTGCCCGAACCCTTCTCCGGTACTCGCCCGGACCCTTCTTCGGTAGTTACCCGAATTCCACCATTTTTTGGTACTTGCCTGAACCCTTCTCCGGTACTCGCACGGACCCTTCTTCAGTACTTGCCCGAATTCCACCATTTTTCGGTACTTGCCCGGACCCTTCTTCAGTACTCGCCCGAATTCCACCATTCTCCGGTACTTGGTCGAATCGGATCCCTAATCTTTCTCAACATTGTGATCGGGTCTCCTTGTATCTTTCTCCGGCTTCGTGCCTGTATCCCATAGTCCATTCGGTCAGCATGACTTATTTCCCTTAGCCTCCTTTATTATTGGGTGGGGACAAAATTGTTGGTCATTTGGGTTCTTTACTAGAGTTCATTTCACTCTTGCATTGCTTGCCCATCGCACTCACAATTCACTCGTTCATTCACTCTACTGAAGAGGGGCATATTTGTAGACTCTTAATTTTGTCCCTCGACACTGACATTTATCCTTTGGGTGTCACCTGCACCCATCGTTCTCATATGGCACCACTAGGGCCCCTTTTGGGCTTAGTCGGTGTCCGAGCCTCGTGTGGGCTTGTCTGTGGTCCATTGTGGTGCGTATGTGGTTCATTTTGGAGGGTCATCGTGGCCATTTTCCTAGTCATTCACATCACCCTATAGGAAGGAAGTGAGGTCATCCCGATGTTTTAGCTTAGTTGGAGTTTATAGGGGCATGTTGAGGTTCGGAGCACTCGGGCTTGTTTTGATCATATCTCCCTTTTTTGAACTCGGAATTGTGCACCGTTTTTTTTCATGGATTCTTCACTCTTCTAGGAACATTCTGTCAAATTTTCAAAATTTTTTGCAACCAGTTCGACCGGTTGGCATCCGGTTCAGCCGGTTCATCGAGTCAGCTGGTGTAAAACACTGATTTTGGTAATTTTGGGACCCAAATCCTACATGGCTCAGGCCTATAAGCTGCAGATTGATTTTGGGCAATGTTGTGGGCCCATTTTGGGCCTTGGTTTGGGTTCCTTGCAGCCTACCACGAATCCATATGGATTCTTGGTGGTGAAGCAAGTTGAAAACTAAAGGGAGTGAGCTGGCCTCGTAAGTGCAAGAGAAATAATGGGGGGTGTGTTTTCCATGGTGATGGAGGGGATTTCAGTGCTGAAGGGGAAGGAACCCAAGAGGCTCAAATGCTGAGAGGGATATGAGTATAAAAGGAAAAAAAAAAAAAAGGAGGCACTTTGGAGAGGGGATATTTTGCTGGTGAGAAAAATAGAAGGTCAGGGCACCTTCTGAGTTAAGAGTGTGGGGGAAAGCTTCAGCACTGTGGTTATTTTGAAGAGGAGAGCTACAACATCTCATTTTTTGGAGGTCATCATCGGCATACATGGATCATATCTGGTGGAGATTCTGAGGTAAGTAGGCTGAATTTTTTTACTTGCAGTTTATCTTCATCTTCTTCATATGCGTTTTCTCCTTCCGCATCATCTTTTATTTCCTTTGATATGAAGATTGCATTGCTTGGGTGTGGGTAATAAAGGCCACACATGATTGTTGTTGATTGGTTATGAATGGTTTAGAAACTTTCTGACCAAATTTAGGATTTTTCATCAACCGGTTAAGCGCCATAGCTGGCTGCCTCTGTCAACCATGAGGAACCCCTGACATTTCTTTGTCCGGTTCTCACTCCTCTGGGCTTGGAATTGAGAACCGTTTCTTTTGTTTATTTCCTTATTCAGTTAGAAACTTCTTGACCAAATTTGGGATTTTTTATCAACCGTCTGAACCGGTTGGGAACCGGTTCAACCTGTTCAGCGCCATAGATGGCTGCCTCTGTCAGCCATGAGGAACTCCTGACCTTTCTTTGTCCGGTTCTCAGTCATCCGGGCTTGGAATTGAGAACCGTTTCTTTTTTTTTATTTCCTTATTCAGTTTGAAACTTCCTAGCCAAATTTGGGATTTTTTATCAACCGTCTGAACCAGTTGGGAATCGGTTCAACTGGTTCAGCGCCCTAGCTGGCTGCCTCTGTCAGCCATGAGGAACCCCTGACCTTTCTTTGTCCGGTTCTCACTCATCCGGGCTTGGAATTGAGAACCGTTTTTTTTTTTTATTTCCTTATTCAGTTAGAAACTTCCTGGCCAGATTTGGGATTTTTTATCAATCGTCTGAACCGGTTGGGAACCAGTTCAACCGGTTCAGCACCATAGCTGGCTGCCTCTGTCAGCCATGAGGAACCCCTAACCTTTCTTTGTCCGGTTCTCACTCATCCGGGCTCAGAATTAAGAACTGTTTCTTTTGTTTATTTCCTTATTTAGTTAGAAACTTCCTAGCCAAATTTGGGATTTTTTATCAACCATCTGAACCGGTTAGGTAGACCTCAATTTTGGCATTTTTCGAGCCCTTATCCATTGGGGCTCAAACCCATTTGCTATAGGGCACTTGTGAGCCATCTTGAAGGTTTAAGTCAGTTTGTGATTTCAGTCAGTATGGGCAATTTTGAAGTTATCGGTGGTGTGGTCTAGATGAGTCTAGTTCGATTTGTATGACATTTGGGGAGTCCCTTACCTCATTTCAAGCAGCTATCTTCCTTTTTGGCACAAGCTTTGATGCTTGATTTTGAATACATGTTGCGTGGCTGACTCACCCTCTGCTGTAGCACATGGCTAGGGACCACAGGTATGCATCGTTGGTTTTGATTGTTGAATCATATGCATGCATGGTGCTTAATCCTGAATGTTTGTTATGTGTTTATCTGTGTTTGGCTGACCTTTTATGCAGCGTATGGCTGGGGACTAAAGGCACGCACCCATTGTTTTGGTTGGTTGAATTCATACGCATGCCAAATACCAATTAGGATTGTGTGATTCATGACATCTATTTAGCCTAGGGTTTCATCTTTGACCCATATGCTCCCACATACCCAATTCATTAGTAGAGACCAAGTTCTAGGCCTAGAGAGGTGCTACCTTGCATGAGGTACCTTCCCAATGGGTAACCTGATCCCCGGACCCAGAATCTAGTTTTCGTAGACCGCTTTTTCCATACTAGGGTCATTAGGGGTTTTTGTTCTTACTTAATTTTCCCCATTTTAAAAATAAAAATAAAAAGTAAGTGGCGACTCCATACACACCGTTCCTTACTGGGGGTGGTTTTTTCAAAACTGGAAAACTCAACTTTTTCATTCTTTCTTTTCTTTTAAAAGCGAGTCGTACCGGTCTGGTGGATTGAGTGAGGGTCCATAGGTTGACATGAATGAATCTAGGTCGTGAGCTCAAGGCGCTAAATGCTATGAAAAACTCAGAGTTATGGATGACATGAATGACTTCGGGTTATGAGTTTAGGGCTCTAGATACTATGAACAGCTTAGGGGGGTGGTTGACATGAAAGACTTTAGGTGTTGAGCTTAGGGCTCTAGAAGCTTCAAACAACTCATAGTTGTGGATGATATTGATTACTTGGGATCTCATGAGCTTAGGCTTGTAGCCGTTATGAACCGCTCTAGGTTGTGGATGATATAAACGATTCTGTGTCATGAGCTAAAGCCTTTAGATGCTATGAACTGCTTAGGGTAGTGGAAGACATGAACAACTCTAGGTCATGAGCTCAGGGCTCTAGATGCTACTAAGAAACCAGGGTTGTGGATGACATGGACGATTCCAGGTCATGGGATTAGGCCTCTAGATTTTATGTAAAGCTCAAGGTTGTGTTTGACATCAAAGACTCCTAGTTATGAGCTTAGAACAACAGATGTTATGCACAACTTCAGTTTGTATATTACATGAAAGACTTTGAGTCATGAGCTAAGGGCTTTATATGTTATACATAGGTCAGGGTTGTTGATGACATGAAAGACTCCGAGTCGAGAGTTAAGGGCTCTAGATTCTATGAACAACTCAAGGTTGTGATTGTCATGAATGACTTTGGGTCGTGAGCTTAAGGCTCTAGATGCTTATGAAAACTCTCCACTATGGATGACGTGAACTACTCCTGGTCATAAGCCTAGGGCTCTAGATGCTATGAAGAGCTCAAAGTTATGTATGATATGAATGGCCTGGGATCCTATGAGCTTAAGCTTCATGATCTTATGAATTGCTTAGAGTTATGGATGATGTGAATGATTGTCCATCATGAGCTCAAGCCTCTAGATGATATGAACTACTCAGGCTATGGATGACATGAACGACTTGGGGTCGTGATTCGTCCCCAATTGGTGTTCTATTTAATTCAGTCCTCGGATGGGAGTTATCAACAAAATTTATAAACTTAATTCACCATACACTAGGGTAGCATAGCTAGCATAGTATAGTGGTTCTAGGATCGTCCACAGGGATGGGTTTTCATATTACGAGTGATATTAGTTTAAGTATTGGAATGATGCTTTTTCTTTTATGAGTTAGCTTTAAAAGAAAACATAATTTTGGTTGAAAAGGGTTGGTTTAAATTAACCAAAAATAGTAACTGAGATTAATTACAAAGAAAAGGTTTCTTGGAGTTTTAGGTCACTAGGTTCAGGTTCCTTAGACAAAAGGGGAGATTTCAGATCCTTTCCTTGCGTTGGGGATAATAACATAAAGAATGGTTATCTCCCAAATCGGTGTGTATTTAGCAACCAAGATTTGATCCCACTGGTCTATTAAAAACTGCATTTGCTTCCCATTAATGACTTCAAATGCTAAAGACCACTCACTGTTAATCATCTTTCAATGGCTCGTAAGAGATAACTAATAGACATCCATGGATTCCATGGAGCCCGAAAATCTTACCAAGTATTGGCCATTCAAGGTAATCCTACCTTTAAACCACCTCTTAGAAGCTCATAAGAGATAACTAATGGATCTTCAGGGAGTCCGAAAAGCTTACCAAGTATTGGCCCATGTGATTTTAAGGGATTTTAAGTTAAACCTAAAAATAAAAACCACTAATGGGTAACAACTCTCCTCATTTAAAACAAGGAAAACTCCCACCTTTGTATCTGAATCCCTTACCTAGCTTCCTTTAGTCCAAGAAAAGAAAAACCAAGCCACTCATCCTCTGAGAAAACATCTTCAAAGGTTGTTTGGCTAGAAAGAAAATAAAATAAAATGAATAGGTAAGGCATAGAAAAAACTCTGTGTATTTCTTACTAAAAGAATTTACAAGTGTTCTCTGGAATTTCTTCCGAGATTCCGAGATTACAAAAAGGATCCGAAATTTCTTCCGAGATATTACTAAAGATATATTTTAAGACAATATAAAGAGATATTTTTAACCCCTCATCTAGATATCCTAAATATCTTAAAATATCTTTAGTTGATTACAATGAGAAAATAGGAAATTACACAAAATATCTCGAGATAAAAATCTAAGGGAGTTGGTGCAAAAATATCTGAAAATTACATAGGAAGATTTTCGCAAGGCTTGCGAAATTTTGCACTAGGTGCGAAATTCATTTTCCTCTTGGTTTCACAAGGCTTGCAAAATTTTGCATAGGGTGCGAAATTCATCTTTCATAGTCTTGCTCTCTGTCCTGCAGTTTGTACTCTTTTTAGTATTTCGCATGCTTTGCAAAAATTTCGCATAGCCATGCGAAATTACTGGATGTTAGATTTCTTCTTTGATTCTCTTCCTTGCATACTTGATTGATTTGGCAAAGGCTACGAAGCTCTCCAAAACTTGGATTCTTCATGTGTTTGAGCTTCAACTTGCTTTGCCATGGACTATACAAAATTCTCCCTCATTCTTGGTTCATTTTAATGATCAAAAAGCTATCAAAACACCAAAACTTGCCAAGAACTAATTAGAAACACTTGCAAGGGTCTTTAATGTGCCAATTGAGTTAAAAGGTAATAAATACTACTCAAAAGTGTTTAAAGAGTTTATAACAAGCTATAAAAGAGCACTTTTTGAGTAGTAATCACTCCCCCCAACCAACATATTGCTAGTCTCTTAGCAATAAAGGAGAGAAAAAAGAAAAATGGATAGTAATAATTTACAAAATCATGCTGATCACTCCAAAAAATTTTCAAGTGGCATGATGTAGAGCATACTCTCTCATGGGACATCAAAGAAGCAAAACTCAACCTTCAACAAGAGTTTATCAAATATCTTGCCTGATCACAATTCATAAAGAGTAGGCATTATGCAAATTTAAGTATTAAAAGGATTTCCACTCTCAAAGGCTCAATCATTACTCTTCCACAAAAATCTGTGTTAAGCTTATTAGTTTCCGAACATAGTATGTTGAACTAATCTCTCCCCAAAACCTAGTTCTTCCTCAAACCTTAGCAAACTGACCAACCTCCAATAGGCTAAGAACACACCTATTTTATTTCACAATTTTTTTCATTGTAGGAGTGCAATGCTAAAGGTATTGTTTTCTAAAGTGTCCATGTAACGGGGATCCATTGATGACTCCCAACCAATCAAGGTTTAGGGCATCAAGCTTTAAGGATCTTTCGACCACTAACTCTTTAGATTTTACCCCGAACTTTTGAGAATGAAATTTAATACCCAAGCACCTACAATGTGTTAAACTCCACCTATTCACCCTTGTAACGAGCATTGAGATCGGTGACTCCCAACCAATCAAGTCTTAGGGCACCGGGTTTTAAAACTTTCGCCGTATACCCCTAGAACCTTGCTCGGGTTTCAAGGCAAGTGTAACATTTTTGTTCTTTTTCTCTTTTTTCCACAGGCTCATTAGCCTTTTATAAGGTGTCCCAACAATATTAAAACGAGGTCAAAGGTACCAAGTCGAAATTTTCCTAAGTTTAGGGGTAAGATAGTTTTTCATCTTATAAATGGAACCTAATGTGCATAGTGTGTGGTAAGATTAAAGTGGAAGAAATAAGGTTGAATTCAATAGGAGTTTCAATAATTCATCAACTTCAATAAGCATAATACAAACTCTAATATTTAAGTAAAAAGGTAAGAATTCAATTTCTCCCATTTATTTTTGAGAATTTTTCCTTTAATAATCATGGAAAGTAGAGTAAAAACTTTTAAAATTAAGCAAAAATTTTAAAATTAAACAAAAAGTACTAAATTAACAAAATAACCTAGTTTAAAATTAAGAAAAAAGTACTAAATTAACAAAATAACCTAGCAATATTAACAAATTTCCTTCCTCAACTCTCCCCCCAACCAAGATCAACATTGCCCTCAATGTGGCAAGAGTGATTGAAAATAAAGGGAGGAAGTGGTACCTCCTGAGTGACATGGAGTCTGAGTCATATAGGAGAAACCACATGATTCAAAAAACAAAAGAGTAATGAGTAGAAGAAATAGAAGAATGACAAATATAATAAAAAACAATGTGTATATATTACTCTAAGGTACAATGTGAGATATGATCATGAAATACATCCAATCCCAGAATATAAAACATCAAAACATGTAATTATGTCTACTAATATAATAAGTAAATGTAATATAAAGAGATGATCAAGTAGTGGTAGGATCATGTGGAAATGATGGACCTGTGGTGGCCTCATGAGTGGGCTGGATCAGGACATCGACTCTGGTGGTCTCCTCAGCTAGAGTAGTCTCCTCAATTGGAGCTATGCGCTCTAATGGTCCAGGAATGTCAGGCTGAAGTAGTGGCAGAAGTCCCAGATGCTATTGAATCTAACAAAGAATAGCAGTATGTTGGTTCTGTTGAGCACGTATGTCAGCCATCTACCGAAATAAAGTAGTGTGTGTAGTGGTCAATGTCTGGAATGTATGTACCATGGCACAAAACTCTACGATTGAAATGGTGATGGAGGCCTTCGATGTAGAAGGTGGAACTAGTGGAACAACAACAGTGGTAAGAGCAGTATAAGTGGCCTCAGGAATAGGTACTATAGGGGTAGGTGGTACAGACTCTGTGGGAAGCTCATCCTGTTGTGCCTGCTCAGCCTGCGGTGGCACTAGAGGTGCTGGCCTTGGTGGGGCTCTTAGAGGTGCCGAACAACCTGCCAACTGTGTCCATTTTGTCGAGAGTGAATTGCTCTCTACAATGGTGGAGGCACTCAAGGTGGGGCTCAGTAGGATAGCCCATATGCTCCAATATGTGACAGAGCAACCTCGGAAACAGTAGTGGAATAGTGTCAACTCTCTGTAGCTTTTTCCTATGAACCTTCTCCTCAAAGTGGAGGAGAAAGGCCATAATCAAGTGATATGGCCCAAAATAGAAGCCCTCATATATCTTGAATAAAGCGTTCAAGATGGCTCATCTCCTCTGCACTAGATGCTGAAGAGGAAAAAGGTTAAACCGTAACAACACATCTACTAGGAGTATCCTAGGTGGAAGCTCCTTACGTAGAAGGATTGAATCTCCAAAGGTCCCCTTAGATAAGATGTGGACCATGTCCTGCTGAGATACAAGGGACCACTCCCAGAAATCTATTGGATCCACTGCCTCGTATGGAATATGTAGAGCCTCTGCAATGTGTCTAACCTCTAGGATACCCTGGTGCCTATCAATGCTGAAGTAAATGGCAGTAGGACTCTGGACACCACAAGTAGTCATAGACTGATAGAAGTCTAGTGCCACTCTAGGGTAAAAGAGCTCCCTAGGAGTCATAAGGTGCTCAAGATGGTACATCTGGAGCAGTCCAAATGAATCTTGAAGTTCCAGCCGTTGTCGCATGACCTCAAGGTCAAAATATAGCTCAGAATGGAGTGTTCTAGCTCTACAATCTACATTTTCCTCACTGGGCGGTGTGGTGACCATAGGCCTCTTGATAATGGCTTCCGGTGATATGTCGAAAGGACGTTGAGAATCGGCAGGGGCTCGATGATCAGGCTATGAGGGTGTAGAGGAGTCTCCAGGGATTGAAATCTTGGCCCTCTTAGCTGGAGTATGACGTGTTGAGCTTTCAAGAT
The DNA here is from genome assembly GCA_037355405.1 of Vitis amurensis. Lineage (NCBI taxonomy): Eukaryota > Viridiplantae > Streptophyta > Magnoliopsida > Vitales > Vitaceae > Vitis > Vitis amurensis. The sequence goes on along the minus strand of JBAPGN010003030.1, from coordinate 92,188 downwards.
GCGAATAAGTTGCCCCGGGAGTAGTCAAGGGTCTCCGCATCTCGTATCTACGCCGAGGAGGGTTAGAGGGCACTCCACCCTCAAAATATGGAATGGTCGGGGCCTCGAGGGCCGGTGATATCTAATCTTGCGGAGAGGAGGCTTTTGGCCTCGGCTTGCGAGATAGTGAAGTGATTCGTTCCTAATTGGGGTATCATGAGTTTGGTCCTCAGACAGGAGTAATCAACAAAATTTATAACCTATATCACCATGCACTAGGATAGCCTTAGCTAATATAGTATAGTGGCTCTAGGGTCCTTCACTGGGAAGGGTTTTGAACTTACAATTGATACCAATTCAAAGCTGAATTGGTGCTTTTTCATTTCAAGGTTAGCTTGAGAAGAAAACATAAACTTTGGTTGAAAAAGGATTTGTTTTAAGCTAACTAAAAAGAAAGTAATGGGAATTACTTATGAAGAAAAGCGTTCCTTGGAGTTTTAGGTTCACTGGGGTTAGGCTCCTTATGAAAAAACAAAGCTCCGGTCACTTGAATCTTTTCCTCGCATTAGAGAATTAACATATAGTTAATTCTCTAACCGGTATTGTATAGATGTTTCCCTTTAATGGATTTCAGCACTAATTCCCTCTCACTGATGCAACTTGCAATGGCTCATGCCTCTCACCTAGCATTCGCCATTCAAGGTGATCATTAACCTTGGACTTCCCTTCTCAAGCTCGCAAGAGATAACTAATGGATGTCTTCATAGAGTCTAAAAGCTTACCAAGTGTTGGCAATTCTAGAAAATCCTACCTTCAAGTCACCTCCCAAAGGCTCGCAAGACGTAAACTAGTGCATCTCAATGGACAGAGATCACTTGCCTTACCAAGTGTTGGCCCAGGTGAATTGAAGGCATTTTAAGTTAACTAAAAACATAGAAATCATTAACGGGTCACACTTTCTCTTCATTAACAGCTGAAACAACAAAACTACCAATTCTTGCATTCAGGGCCTTACCCGGCTACCTTAGCTCCAAGGAACTAAAAGTCTAGCCACTCACTCTCCAAGGAAACATCCTCAGAGCATGTTTGGCTAGTAAGAAAAAATAAATACAATACAATCAAATCGAGTAGGTAAGGCAGAGTAAAGCTCTGTATTTTACTTCCTTCCAAAACTATACAAAAAGTTGTCTCTGAGAACAAGCTCCCGAGATATGTCTGTAATGGAAATTACAAAATAATATATATGAGGCTATTTACCCTTTTTTCTTAATTAATAACTAAGGAATCCTATAATTGGTGGATTACAAGGGAGAGAATGGGGATTTAGACATCAAATATCTGAAGCAAAAAATCTAAAAATGTTGGTTGCAAATATCTGGAAGCACTCAGGAGGATTTTGAAGGCGTGCAAGATGGCTGCGAAATTTCGCAACTTGAAGGACACCATTGCGCAGCCAAAGGCTGATTTCGCAGCCATCCTCTTGTGATTTCGCAGCCTGCGAAATTGGCCTTCAGCTTGGTGTGATCGGCTTCCAATAGCTCTAACTTCTTCATTTCAACTTCGAATCATGCATTGTTTGAAGCGTTGGATTACTGACTTCCTGAGCTTCGAAACAACATATAGTATGCATCAATTCAGCTCTAGGAAGTGCTCTAAAAGTGTCTAACAGTTGCTGTCCTCTTGAATGCTTCATGTTAGATTTCTCTCTTTGCTTTCCCTCCTTGCATTCATGATTTGCTTATGGAAAAGGACTATAAAGCTTCAAAGCTTAATTTCTTCATGTTAATGAGCTTCCAATTGCTTTGCCATGGATTCCATAGAACTCTCCTCAATCTTGGATTGCTTTGGGATCAAAATACTATCAAAAACACCAAAACTTACACAATTTGATTAGAAATGATTGCAAAGGTACTTAATATGCTAATTGAGTTAAAAGGTATTAACTACTACTCAAAAGTGTTTAAAGGAGTTAATCACAAGGTACAAAATAACACTTTTTGAGTAGTAATCATGAAGAGTCGATATGACCTCCTCTAATTCGCGCCATGTTCGAAATGGAGTGAGAGGCTCGGGTGGTGTGGGTTGTCTCTTCAAATGGGTGGCTGCGGGGCATCCAATGGAGAGAAAGTCAATGGAATCTTAGGCGTTGTAAGGTGATGGAGGGCTTCACAATGAGCAGATGGGGTGTGCGAAATGGATTCAGGGCTTTAAATAGGCTTTTAAGTGACTGTTAGAATTCGCAAAGGCTGTTGGACTTCGCACAGGGTTGTGAAATGGGTTCGCACACCCTTTTTAATTTCGCACAGGTTTTTAAAAAGCAAAGTTGGGTTTGCGAATTTTTCGCATGCCCTACGAAATTTTCACAGGGTGTGCGAATTGGCTTTCATAGGGTATGCGAATTTTTTGCATCCCTTGCGAAATCAATTTTTGGATTTAAGCAAGCCCTGCGAAATTTTCGCAGGGTGTGCGAAATGCTCTGTTTTTCTGATTTTTTGATCCTCTAGAAAATTTTTAAAGCTTTTCCCCATCTATTTTCAAATCCACCTGTAATTGATCATCGAAAATTAAATTAAATCATAACAAAATAAAATTAAAGCAAGAAATTACAATTAAAACAAGTACTAAATCAACAAAACTTTAAATCAACATTAAAACAAAAAATATGGACTTAATGTATTCCGATAGACTAAGTCCATTTAACCACTTGTCTTGTTAAGTTTGATGTGGCTCAAGGAGGATGATCTCCTCCTTGTCTCGGGAACAAGGCTCGATGAATGGCTTGAGATGATGGCCATTGACTTTGAAACTCCTGGTGTTGTTGGAATTGAGTAGTTCCGCTACTCCATTTGAATGTACTTGTTGAATAGTAAAAGGACCTATCTACCTTGACTTCAACTTTCCCGGGAAGATGTGGAGCTTAGAGTCATACAACAAGACTCTTTGTCCCTTCTGGAATTCTTTGCGGGAGACTAACTAATCATGCCACCTTTTCAATCTTTGTTTTGCAATGTTTGAATTATTGTAGCATCATTTCTCAGTTCCTCCATCTCATTAAGGTCTAAGAACCTTTTCATGTCGGCTTTGCTCAAATCCATGTTGAGATTCTTGATTGCCCACCAAGCTTTGTATTGCACTTCCACTGGGAGATAGCACACTTTGCCATAGACTATGCGATAAAGATACATTCCAAGAATGGTCTTGTAAGTTGTTCTACATGCCCACAGTGAATCATGAAGCTTAACAGACAAATCTCTTATGCTCGTATTCACCACCTTCATCGGTATGTTTTTTATCTCCCGATTTGCTAACTCAACTTGCCCAAAAGTCTGAGGGTGGTAAGGTGTAGCTACCTTATGCTTCACACCATACTTAGCTAAGAGAGTTTCGAATGGCTTGTAACAAAAATGAGTACCCCCATCACTGATTATGGCCTAGGGTACTCCAAATCTAGAGCAGATGTTCTCTTTGAGAAATTTGAGAACAACTTTGTGATCATTGCGCTTGCACGAGATTGCTTCAACTGATTTAGAAACATAATCTATTCCCACCAAGATGCAGGAGTAGCCAAAGGGCATAGAAAAGGTCTCATGAAGTCAATGCCCCAGACATCAAACAAATCAACTATTAAAATGGGGTTCAAAGGCATCATGTTCCTACGTGTTAACTTTCCAAGCCTTTGGCATCTATCACAGCTCTTGCACATGGTGTGGGCATCTTTGAAAAGTGATGGCCAGTAGAAACCCGATTGCAATACCTTCATAGATGTCTTCTAAGAAGCAAAGTGGCCTCCACATGCGCTTTCATGGCAATGACTAAGGATCCCCTGTTGCTCTTGTTCAGGGATGCACTTTTGTATTATTTGATCCGCACAATATTTGAATAGAAATGGCTCTTCCTAATAGTAGGCATGAATTTTTGCAAAAAAAGTGCTTCTTATCTTGTGCTTTCCACTCACTTGGAACTTCTCCGATAACTAGATAGTTAGCAAAGTGAGCATACCAAGGAGTGACTTCTATCAACATGAGCGACTCCTCTGGAAAATCATCATTAATGGGCAAACTATGGGAATTATGTGCGATGGCTAGCCTTGACAGATAGTTAGCCACCACATTTTCCACTAATTTCTTGTCTTTGATCTGAAGATTGAACTCTTGAAGCAAGAGAATCCATCTAATCAGTCTCGCTTTTGCATCCTGCTTAGTCAACAGATATTTCAAGGCCGAGTGATCAGTGAAAACCACAATGAGAGACCCCACCAAGTAAGCGCGAAATTTTTTTAACGCAAAAACTACAACCAACAATTGTTTCTCCGTGGTTGTGTAGTTTCTTTGCGCTTCATTCAATGTTTTTCTTGCATAGTAGATCATATAGGGCTTTCCATCTTCTCTTTGCCCAATAACAACTCTTATAGCAAAGTCACTGGCATCACACATCACTTCAAAGGGCAATTGCCAGTTGGGAGCTCTCACTATTGGAGCGGTCTTCAAAAATAGCTTTAGTTCTTCAAAACTCTATTGACATCAATCATCCCATACGAATTTAACATCCTTTACCAATAGTTCACAAAGAGGTCTTGCAAGTTTAGAGAAATCTTTGATAAACCTCCTATAGAACCCAACATGGCCAAGGAATTGCCTTACTCCTTTGATAGTTGTTGGCGATGACAGCTTGACCATAAGTTCAACCTTTGCTTTGTCCACTTCAATGCCTTACTTTGAGATAATATGCCCAAGTACAGTCCCTTGGTGTACCATGAAATGATATTTATCCCAATTAAGCACCAAGTCTTTCTCAATGCATCGGTTCAGAACAGCTTCCAATTTGACTAAGCATTCATCAAACGTACTTCCATATATGGTGATGTCATCCATAAAGACTTCCATAATACGCTCCACCATATCACTGAAAATGCTTAACATGCATATTTGGAATGTTGCGGGTGTATTGCATAAATCGAAAGGCATTATTCTGTATGCGTAGGTTCCGAACGGACATGTGAAAGTGGTCTTCTCTTGGTCTTCAATATCAATTTCTATTTGAAAATACCCGGAGTAGCCATCCAAGAAATAGTAGAATGGATGGCTAGAGACCCTTTCAAGCACTTGATCAATAAACGACAACGGGAAGTGGTCCTTTCTTGTTACAACATTCAACTTTCTATAATCAATACACACCCTCCAACCTAAAGTAAGGCGTGTAGAAACTTTTTCTCCCTTATCATTTTGCACCAACGTGATCCCTGATTTCTTTGGCATGACTTGCATAGGACTCACCCATGGGCTATCTGATAAGGGGTAGATAATACCAGCTTGAAGTAGCTTAAGCACTTCAGCTCGCACCACCTCTTGCATGTGAGGGTTTAACCTTCTCTGAGGTTGACAAACTGGCTTAGCTTCTTCTTCCATGTATATATGATGGGTACAGACTAAAGGGCTGATCCCTTCAAGATCAGAAATTTGCCACCCTATCACCTTCTTACATCTCTCAAGGACTTCCAGTAGACAATCCTCCTAAGGAGTGGTAAGAGATGAAGAACTAACATCAAGGCTTTGCTTGTTTTCTTCCAGGTATGCATACTTCAACTTCATACGTAATGGATTCAGAATAAGCTTTGGGGGCTCCTCCTTAATAGCTTCTTATGTCTCCTCCTCATTGAATGTAGGCAGAATTTCTTCCCTCCTCTTCCAAGAGGGCAGGGTAGAAAGCAAATCTAAGGGTTTAGGTAACCCTTCATCAAGATCCCCAAGACTCTCGTTCAAATCTTCGAGCATTTTCTTATCACAATACTCCTCCATTAAGTTACCAATCATGCACACCTCTTGATTACTACTCAAAAAGTGATCTTTTATAGCTTGTTATAAACTCTTTTAAACACTTTTGAGTAGTATTTATTACCTTTTAACTCAATTGGCACATTAAAGACCCTTGCAAGTGTTTCTAATCAGTTTTTGGCAAGTTTTTGTGTTTTTGATAGTTTTTTTATCATTAAAACAAACCAAGAATGAGGGAGAATTTTGCATAGTCCATGGCAAAGCAAGTTGAAGCTCAAACACATGAAGAATCAAAGTTTTGGAGAGCCTCATAGCCTTTGCCAAATCAATCAAGTATGCAAGAAAGAGAATCAAAGAAGAAATCTAACATCCAGCAATTTCGCATGGCTATGCGAAATTTTCGCAAAGCATGCGAAATGACTAAAAGGAGTACAAGCTGCAGGACAGAGAGGAAGGCTGTGAAGAATGAATTTCGCACCCTGTGTGAAATTTCGCAAGCCTTGCGAATTTCCTCCTCTATAATTTTCAGATATTTTTGCACCGACTTCATTAGATTTTTATCTCAAGATATTTTGTGTAATTACCTATTTTCTCCTTGTAATCAGCTAAAGATATTTTTAGATATTTAGGATATCTAAATGAGGGGTTAAAAATATCTCTCTATATATATCTTAAAATATATCTTTTTGTAATATCTCGGAATCTCGAAAGAAATCCTAAGAGCACTTGTACATTCTTTTAGTAAGAAATTCGCTTTTGCTCTACCTTACCTATTCATTTTATTTTTATTTTCTTTCTAGCCGAACAACCTCTGAGGATGTTTTCTCAGAGGATGGGTGGCTAGGTTTTTCGTTTCTTGGACTGAAGGAAGCTAGGTAAGAGATCCAGATACAAAAGTGGAAGTTTACCTTGTTTTAAATGAGGAAAGTTGTGACCCGTTAATGGTTTTTATATTTTTTATTTTAACTTAAAATCCCTTAAAATCACCTGGGCCAACACTTGGTAAGCTTTTCGGACTCCCTGGAGATCCATTAGTTATCTCTTGCAAGCCTCTGAGAGGTGGTTTAAAGGTAGGATTACCTAGAATGGCCAACACTTGGTAAGCTTTTCGAACTCCCTGAAGATCCATTAGTTATCTCTTGCGAGCCTTTGAAGGGTAATCCAAGGTTAGGATCACCTTGAATGCCCAATACTTGGTAAGCTTTTCACAGTGAGAGGTGATTAGTTATCCCTTACGAGCCATTGAAAGATGATTCACAATGAGAGGTCTTTAGTGTTTAAAACCATTAATAGGAAGCAACTGCAATCTTTCATGGACCAGTTTGATCAAAACTTGATTGCTAAATACACATTGGTTTGGGAGATAACCATTTTTATGTTATTATCCCCAATGCGAGGAAAAGATTCGAAATCTCCCATTTTTGTCTAAGGAACTTGAACCTAGTGACCTAAAACTCCAAGAAACCTTTTCTTTGTAATTATCTCAGTTACTATTTTTGGTTTACCTAAAACCAACCCTTTTCAACTAAAATTATATTTTCCTTTAAAGCTAATTCATAAAAAAAAGGCACCATTTTAGTACTGTAACTAATATCATGTGTGATATGGAAACCCATCCCTATGGACGATCCTAGAACCACTATACTGTGCTAGCTATGCTACCCTAGTATATGGTGAATTAGGTTTATAAATTTTGTTGATAACTCCCGTCTGAGGACTGAATTAAAAAGAACACCAATTGGGGACGAATCAAATGGCACCATTGCTGGGGATGGTGCCACTTTACATTGATATGACCTTTTCAGAACACTTGTGATCTTCATCACAAGTTTGGTGATTTTTCTTTTCTTTTACTAACTCTTTTTATTTGTTTATGTTTTTAGTTTATTTTTTATCCAGGTTTTAGTTAATCTTAATTTTCTTTTTTCTTCTAGAATTGCTTTTCTTGTTTTTTTGTTTTTTGTTTTTGTTTCAGTTATTGCTAGTTGGGCATGCCCTATTGGATACAAGACAGTGAGGGAAGACTTGTGAAAATCGAAACTCCTCATGAAACAGAGTTGGAGTTGTGCGTGAAAGTCATGGAAGCTACACTTGAAGATCAGCATAGTCAACATGCTCAGGAGGAGAATTTCAACGCATACTGATCCATGAGGGATCACATGCATCTACCTCGTATGAGTGCACCGTCATGTATAGTGCCACCTATAGAGCAGTTAGTGATCCGACCACATATTATGCCACTTCTACCTACTTTCCATGGGATGGAAAGTGAGAATCCCTACGTGCATATCAAGGAATTTGAGGAAGTTTGTAATACTTTCCAAGACGGAGGAGCTTCAATAGACTTGATTAGGCTCAAGCTATTTCCTTTCACCTTAAAGGATAAAGCCAAGGTCTGGCTTAATTCTTTAAGGCCAAGGAGTATCCGAACTTGGACTAATTTGCAAGCTGAATTTCTCAAGAAATTTTTCCCGGCTCATAGGACCAATGGCTTGAAAAGGCAAATTTCAAACTTCTTAGCTAAAGAGAATGAGAAATTCTATGAGTGTTGGGAAAGATACATGGAAGCTATCAATGCTTGTCCTCACCATGGCTTTAATACATGGCTATTGTTGAGCTATTTTTACGATGGTATATCTTCCTCAATGAAGCAACTCTTAGAAACTGTGTGGAGGAGACTTCATGAGTAAGAATCTGGAGGAAGCCATGGATTTCTTGAGTTATGTGGCTGAAGTTTCAAGAGGATGGGATGAGCCGAATGCCAGAGAAGTGGGAAGAATGAAGTCTCAACCTAATGCTCTTAATGCTAAGGCTAGGATGTATACTATGAACAAAGACATCGATATAAAAGCAAAAGTTGCAGTTATGGTAAGAAGATTGGAGGAGTTAGAAATGAAGAAGATACGAGAAGTGTGATTACTACTCAAAAAGTGCTATTTGATAGCTTGTAATTAACTCTTTTAAATACTTTTGAGTAGTAGTTATCACCTTTTAACCCAATTAACATATTAAGGACCCTTGCAATCAATTCTAATCAAATTGTGTTAAGTTTTGGTGTTTTGATAGCTTTTTGATCACCAAAGCAATTCGAGATTGAGGAGAGTTCTTTGGAATCCATGGCAAAGATGTCCGGACACACCATTGGAGAGCGGTGGAACGTGGGTTGTAGTAAGGCTTGCTCACTTTAGTCAATGATCCCGACAACATATCCGGAGTGTGATGTTCACGAGTGCCGGATAGCATGGCGGTGCATGTCCTCTTGGGGAATCCGGATGGAGTTGTGCCGGATAGCTATGCGCGCTCCGTGTCATCAGGGGGAAGGGTCCCTACACCTTGTACACGCAGACAGTCCCCCTTGCGACCCGCAGATATCTCACTCCCGGAATTCTGTCTGGTCAGACATGTTCGGATCTTCTCCGGATATTTCACATCTGGAGCCTGACGCCAGATGGGAGAGGAGATGTTTCAAATTCCCCGGTCAGACATGTCTGGATCTTCTCCGGATATTTCACATCCAGAGCCTGATGCCGGATGGGAGAGGAGGCGTTTCAAATTCCCCGGTCAGACATATCTGGATCCTCTAATAGCGCTTACCCGGAGAGCATCCGCAGCCGATAATTCAGATTACCCGGATTTTGCACAGTGCCGCGGTATTCTCCTGAAGCTTCCTGATATTTCTGACCGACATTTTGAAATAATTTGCTTTAGATATTTGATGTCTAAATCCCCAAAATCTCCTTGTAATCCACCTATCATAGGATTCCTTAGTCTTTAAGTAAGAACAAAGGGGTGAATAACCTCTTATATATAGTTTGTAATTTTCTTTAAGAAAGATATATATGAAATCGATGAAGAGAGCACTTGCTCTGTTTTTCATATTTTTGTTTTCTCGTTAGTTTTCTTTCTAGCCAATCAAACTCTGAGGATTTTTCCTCAGAGAATGAGAGGCTAGGCTCTTCGTCTCTTGGAGTGAAGAAAGTCAGGTATGTTTCCACATGCATAAATTGGAAGTTTTGTTGTTTTAGTTTTTAATGAAGAGAAAGTGTGACCCGTTAATGGTTTTTATCTTTTTAGTTAACTTAAAACGCCTTTAAATCACCTAGGCCAACACTTGGTAAGGAAAGTGATCTTCATCCATTGAGATGCACTAGTTTACCTCTTGCAAGCTTTTGGGAAGTGACTTAAAGGTAGGATTTTCTAGAATAGCCAACACTTTGTAAGCTTTTGGACTCTAAGGAGACATCCATTAGTTATCTCTTGCGAGCTTGTGAAGGGAAATCCAAGGTTAAGGATCACCTTGAATGGCAAGTGCTAGGTGAGAGGCACGAGTCATTGCAAGATGCATCAGTGAGAGGAATTTAGTGTTTGAACCCATTAAGGGGAAGCATCTGTACCACACCGATTAGAGAATTAACTATATGTTAATTCTCTAATGCGAGGAAAAGAAACAAGTGACCAAAACTCTCCTTTTTGTATGAGGAACCTGAGCCTAGTGATCTAAACTTTAAGAAACACTTTTCTTTGTAGTTAAAATTGGTTACTATTTTTGGTTAGCTTAAAACCAAACCTTTTTCATTCAAACATCTTTATGTTTTCTTTTAAAGCTAACTTTGAAATGAAAAGGCACCAATTCATCTTTGAAATAACATCAATTGTGAAGTGAAAACCCATCCCAGTGAACGACCCTAGAGCCACTATGCTATGCTAGCTAAGGCTATCCTAGTATATGGTGTAATAGGTTATAAATTTTGTTGATTACTCCCTTCTGAGGACCACAATCAAAGGATACCAGTTGGACACGAATCAAATGGCACCACTGTCAGGGACCATTGAGAGGACATGAATCAGCTGAGACACCAATTGGGAACGAATCCAATGGTGCCGTTGCCGGGGATGGTGCCACTTTACAATGATATCACATTTCCAGAGTACTTGTGATGTTCATCACAAGTTTGGTGACTTTTCTTTTCCTTTTACTAACTCTTTTTATTTATTTATCTTTCTTTGTTCATATTTTAGTATACCTTTGATTACTACTCAAAACGTGCTATTTGATAGCTTGTAATTAACTCTTTTAAACACTTTTGAGTAGTAGTTATCACCTTTTAACTCAATTGGCATGTTAAGGACCCTTTCAATCAATTCTAATAAAAAATGTGTTAAGTTTTGGTGTTTTGATAGCTTTTTGATCACCAAGGCAATATGAGATTGAGGAGAGTTCTTTGGAATCCATGCAAGAAGTATACCCGGACAGGGCGTCCGAATACACCATCGGAGGGCGTTCAAACCACATATCCAGATAGGAGTTGCAACCGGCTGCCGCCATTTGCACCCAGATGTGCGCCACCATTTATACCCGGCTGCCACCATTTGCACCCAGATGTGCACCGCCATTTATACCCGGCTGCCGCCATTTTGCATCCGGCTGCCGCCACTTCCACCCGGATGCTCACGTCCAGAATTCTGACGCAGGATAGAAAAGGAGAGCGTTTCAACTTCTTCGGACGGACGTATCCGGATCATCTAATACCGTCTACCCGGATGGGAGAGCAGCCATTTTGCATAGTGTTGCGGTGTTCTCCTGAAGCTTTCTGATATTTGCCACCGATATTTTGGGATATTTTGATATATTTTTCTTTAGATATTTGTGGTCTAAATCCCCAAAATCTCCTTGTAATCCACCAATTATAGGATTCCTTAGTTATTAAGTTTGGAAAAAGGGTGAATAGCCTCATATAGATATTTTGTAATTTTCCATATATATATCTCTCGAGAGCCTGTTCTCGAGGGACAATGATCGATCCTTTGTACAGTTTTAAAAGGAAGAAAAATACAGATCTTTGCTCTGCTTTACCTTCTCATTCTAATTGTATTTTCTCACTAGCTAACCAAGCTCTGAGGATGTTTCCTCAGAGAATGAGTGGCTAGACTTTTAGTTCCTTGGAGTTAAGGTTGTCGGGAAAGGTTCCAAGTGCAAGAATTAGCAATTTTGTGGTTTCAACCATTAATGAAGAGAAAGTGTGACCCATTAATGATTTCTATGTTTTTAGTTAACTTAAAACGCCTTTAAATCACTTGGGCCAACACTTGATAAGGCAAGTGATCTCCATCCATTGAGATGCACTAGTTTATCTCTTGCGAGCCTTTGGGAGGTGGTTTGAAGGTAGGAATTTCTAGAATAGCCAACACTTGGTAGGCTTTTGGACTCCACGGAGACATCCATTAGTTATCTCTTGTGAGCTTTTGACGGGAAGTCCAAGGTTAAAGATCACCTTGAATGGCAAGTGCTAGGTGAGTGGTATGAGCCATTGCAAGGTGTATCAGTGAGAGGAATTTAGTGTTTGAACCCATTAAAGGGAAGCATCTGTACAGCACCGGTTAGAGAATTGACTATATGTTAATTCTCTAATGCGAGAAAATGAACCAAATGACCGGAGCTCTGTTTTTGCACGAGGAACCTCCCCTGTAAACCTAAACCTCCAAGGAATGTTTTTCTTCATAAGTAATTTCCTTTACTTTCTTTTTGGTTAGTTTAAGACCAAACCCTTTTCACTCAAACAACTTTATGTTTTCTTTTAAAGCTAACCTTGAAATGAAAAGGCACCAATTCAACTTTGAATTGATATCATTTATGAATTGAAAACCCTTCCCTGTGAACGATCCTAGAGCCACTATGCTATAGTAGCTTTGCCTTTGCTACCCTAGTTCATGGTGTAATAGGTTATAAATTTTGTTGATTACTCCCTCAATCAAGGAGCACCAGCTGTACATGAATCAGCTGATACACCAAGTGGGCACGAATCAACCTTTTATTCAATTTTTAGTTTACCTTAATTTTTTTCTTAAAATTGTTTTTCTTTTGTTTTCTTTTGTTTTCTCTGTTTTTAATTCACAAAGTGCTAGTTGTGCATGCCATATTGAATACGAGATAACAGAGGAAGCCATGAACTTCATGAGTTATGTGGCTGAAGTTTCAAGAGGATGGGATGAACCAAATGCTCAAAATATGGGGAGAATGACATCTCAACCTAATGCTAAGGGTGAGATGTATATTTTGAATGACGGCGTAGACATGAAGGCAAAGATTGCAGCTATGGCAAGGAGATTGGAAGAGCTAGAAATGAAGAAGATGCAAGAAGTGCAAGCCATCTCTCAGACACCATTGCAAGCTATGCCTTGTGCCATTTTTCTATCTTATGAGCACTTGGTGGATGAGTGTCCTACCATTCCAACGGTGAGGGAAATGTTTGGTGATTGAAACACCTACAATTCCAATTGGAGGGACCATCCAAATTTCTCTTGGAAACCACAGCCACCTCAGTACAAGCAACCTATTCAAGCACTTCCGTAAGCCTCGAACCTTGATCAAGCTATGGTGAATCGTAGCAAGGTCATGGGAGACTTTGATGGAGCTCAAAAATCCATCAATGCTCATCTCAGTCAAAGAATTGATAGTGTAGAGAGTTCATTGAACAAAAAGATGGATGGAGTGCAAAATGATCTATCTCAGAAGATAGATAATCTCTAATATTCAATCTCAAGGTTTGCCAACCTCAACACAGTGCAAGAAAAAGGAAACTTTCCTTCTCGGAGTGGTAAAGAGGTTGATCTGCCCACATCCAAGCTACAACATATGGTAGAAAGTGGAACAGAGAAAGAAAAGAGGGAGGAAATCAAAGGAAAGAAAAAGGGGAAAAGTACAGAGAAATATGACTACATAAATGAAGAACCACAGAGGATAGTCATCAAGGAAGAAATGATGAAGAAACACATGCCTTCACTTTTCCCCCAAGCTTTGTATGGGAAAATCATACAAACCAAGCCCCAAGTGAGGAATGCAAACTTCATATGGGATCCAGGCAAGCTAAATCAGGATCAAATTTTTTGATGGACTTAGTCTTTCTAAAGACTAGCTAGTCCATATCTTTTTGTTTTGTTTATTACTTGTTTTAATTTTGATTTCAATGCTTTAATTCTAATTTGTTTTGATGTAATATAGGTTTTTGGATGATCAAAACTAGAACAGAAATATTGCATGTTGCTACTATTGGACACATTTTTGAAGGACTTCTTAGATCTCAAATTATGCATACTAGATCTCTTTTTTAATCTTGGGAAGTCAGGAGTCCAGAGCTTTAAACAGTGCTTGATTTGGAGTTGAAACGAAGAAGTTATGGTCGTTTGAAGACGATCGCACAAAGCACCAACGGGAATTTCGCAGCTGCGAAATGGGCTACAAAATTCCCATTTTATTACAGGAGAGCCCTCTCACTGAGATCACACACACAAAGCCTCTTACTCCATTTCTTACCTCCTTAAAACCATCAGAGCCCATAGCTCCAGCTGAGGAGACTATGCCACCTAAGGAGACTACCAAAGCAGAGGCCAAAGTCTTGATCCAACCCACTCAAGAGGCCACCACAGATGCATCAGCTCCACAGGACCTTACCATTACTTGATCATTTCTTTACTTTTTGTCTTTACATATTATATTAATATAAATAATTCCATATTTTGATGTCTTATATTCTGGGATTGGATGTATTACTGATGATACATCATATATAGACATCATTTTTGTTTAAGCTTGGCATTTTTTTTATTTCCTCTACTCACTAACTCTTTTGTTTTTTTTTTAAACATGTGGTTTCTCCTATATGACTCAGACTCCATGTCACTCAGGAGGTACCACTTCCTCCCTATTTTTCAATCACTTTTGTCACATTGAGGACAATGTTCAGCTTGGTTGGGGGGAGAGTTGAGGAAGGAAGTATTGTTATTAATGCTAAGTTATTTTGGTAATTTAGTTGCTTTTTGCTTAATTTTAGTTTTTTTTTTTAAAGTTTTTTATTCTACTCTCCATGGTTATTAAGGAAAAATTCTCAAAATGAAAAGAGGGAAATTGAATTTTTGTCTTCTTACTTGACTTAGAGTTTGTATTATGCTTACTAAAGTTGATGAATTGTTGAAGTTTCTATTCAATTCAACATTAGTTCTTCCACTTTAAGTTATCCACACACTGTGCACAATAGGTTCCAAGTATAAGATGAAAAACTATTGCCCTCTTGACTTTGGAAAATTTTAGACTTGGTACCTTTGACATCATTTAATAGTGTTGGGACACCTTATAAAAGGCCAATGAGCCTTTGAAAAAAAAGAAAGAAAAAATGTTTGCTTGCCTTGAAACCCGAGCAAGGTCTGAGGGGTATATGGTGAAAATCTTTAAAACCTGGTGCCCTAAGCCTTCATTGGTTGGGAGTCACTGACCTCAATGCTCGTTACAAGGGTGAATAGGTGGAGTTTAACATACTATAGGTGCTTGGGTATTAAAATTCATTCTCAAAAGTCCGGGGTAAAATATGAGGAGTTAGTGGTTGAAAGATCCTTAAAATTTGATGCCTTAAACCTTAATTGGTTGGGAGTCATCGATGGACCCCCGTTACATGGACAATTTAGAAAAGAATACCTTTAAGCCTTGTACTCCTACAATGAAAAAAAATTGTGAGAAAAGAGGTGCGTTCTTAGCCTATTGGAGGTTGATCAATTTGTTAAGCTTTAAAAAAGAACTAGGTTGGGGGAGAGATTATTTCAACATACTATATTCGGAAGCTAATAAGTAACACTTAGATTTTTGTGGAAGAGTAAGGTTTGACCCTTTGGGAGTGGAAACTCTTTTAAAGCTTAAATTTGCATAATGCCTTCCTTTTAAGAATTGTGATTAGACAAGTTCTTTGATAACTCTTGTTGAAGTTTGAGTTTTATTTCTTTAATGTTCCATGTGAGACTTAGATCATCATGCCACTTGAAAATTGTTTTTTGATCAGCATGATGTTGTAAATTATAGTACTGTTTATTTTTTTTTTCTTTCCTTCATTACTAAGGGACTAGCAATATGTCAGTTGGGGGGAGTGATTACTACTCAAAAAGTGCTATTTGATAGCTTGTAATTAACTCTTTTAAATACTTTTAAGTAGGAGGTATCACCTTTTAACCCAATTAACATATTAAGGACCTTTGCAATCAATTTTAATCAAATTGTGTTAAGTTTTGGTGTTTTGATAACTTTTTGATCACCAAAGCAATCCGAGATTGAGGAGAGTTCTTTGGAGTCCATGGCAAAGATCTCCGAACAGGGCGTCCTAACACACCATTAGAGAGCGGCGGAACGTGGGCTGTAGTAAGGCTTGCCCACTTTAGTCAATGATTTGGACAACATATCCGGAGTGTGATGTTCACGAGTGCCGGATGGCATGGCGGCGCGTGTCCTCTTGGGGAATCCTGATGGAGTTGTGCCGGATAGCGATGCGCGCTCCGTGTCATCAGAGGGAAGGGTCCCTACACCTTGTACACGCAGACGGTCCCCCTTGCGACATGCGGATATCTCACTCCTAGAATTCTGTCTGGTCAGACATGTCCGGATCTTCTCCGGATATTTCACATCCAGCGCTTGACGCCAAATGGGAGAGAAGGCGTTTCAAATTCCCCGGTCAGACATGTCTGGATCTTCTTCGGATATTTCACATCCGAAGCCTGACGCCGGATGGGAGAGGAGGCGTTTCAAATTCCCCGGTCAGACATATCCGGATCCTCTAATAGCGCTTACCTGGAGAGCATCCGCGGTCGACAATTCAGATTACCCGGATTTTGCACAGTGCCGCGGTGTTCTCCTGAAGCTTCCTGATATTTTCGACCGACATTTTAAGATATTTTGCCTTAGACATTTGATGTCTAAATCCCCAAAATCTCCTTGTAATCCACCTATCATAGGATTCCTTAGTCTTTAAGTAAGAACAAAGGGGTGAATAACCTCTTATATATAGTTTGTAATTTTCTTTAAGAAAGATATATATGAAATCGATGAAGAGAGCACTTGCTCTATTTTTTCATATTTTTGTTTTCTCGTTAGTTTTCTTTCTAGCCAATCAAATTCTGAGGATTTTTCCTCAGAGGATGAGAGGCTAGGCTCTTCATCTCTTGGAGTGAAGAAAGCCGGGTAAGTTTTCACATGCATAAATTGGAAGTTTTGTTGTTTTAGTTTTTAATAAAGAGAAAGTGTGACCCGTTAATGGTTTTTATCTTTTTAGTTAACTTAAAACGCCTTTAAATCACTTGGGTCAACACTTGGTAAGGCAAATGATCTTCATCCATTGAGATGCACTAGTTTACCTCTTGCAAGCTTTTGGGAAGTGACTTGAAGGTAGGATTTTCTAGAATAGCCAACACTTGGTAAGCTTTTGGACTCTAAGGAGACATCCATTAGTTATCTCTTGTGAGCTTGTGAAGGGAAATCCAAGATTAAGGATCACCTTGAATGGCAAGTGCTAGGTGAGAGGCACGAGCCATTGCAAGATGCATCAGTGAGAGGGATTTAGTGTTTGAACCCATTAAGGGGAAGCATCTGTACCAAACCGGTTAGAGAATTAACTATATGTTAATTCTCTAATGCGAGGAAAAGAAACAAGTGACCAAAACTCTCCTTTTTGTATGAGGAACCCGAGCCTAGTGATCTAAATTCCAAGAAACACTTTTCTTTGTAGTTAAAATTAGTTACTATTTTTGGTCAGCTTAAAACCAAACCTTTTTCATTCAAACATCTTTATGTTTTCTTTTAAAGCTAACTTTGAAATGAAAAGGCACCAATTCATGTTTGAAATAATATCAATTGTGAAGTGAAAACCCATCCCAGTGAACGACCCTAAAGCCACTATGCTATGCTAGCTAAGGCTATCCTAGTACATGGTGTAATAGGTTATAAATTTTGTTGATTACTCCATTCTGAGGACCACAATCAAAGGACACCAACTAGACACGAATCAAATGGCACCACTGTCAGGGACCATTGAGAGGACATGAATCAGCTGAGACACCAATTGGGAACGAATCAAAGTGCAAGCCATTTCTGAAACACCAATGCAAGCTATGTCGTGTTCCATTTGTCAATGTTTTGAGTACTTGGTGGAGGAGTGTCCTACGATTCCAACTATGAAAGAAATGTTTGGGGATCAACCAAATTTTATTGGACAATTTAAGCCTAATAACAATGCTTCATATGGCAAAACCTATAATTCAAATTGGAGGAATCATTTGAATTTCTCTTGGAAGCTAAGGGCACCTCAATACATGCAACCCGGCCAAGCACTCCCGTAAGCCTCGAATCTTCAACAAGCCATTGTGAATCATAGCAAGGTCATGGGAGACTTTGTTAGAGATTAGAAATCCATCAATGCTCAGCTCATTCAAAGAATTAGCAGTGTAGACAAAATGCTGGATGGGATGCAAAATGATCTATCTTAAAAGATAGATAATCTCCAATACTCGACCTCAAGGCTCACCAATCTCAACACAGTGCAAGAGAAAGGAAAGTTTCCTTCTCAACCTCATCAGAATCCCAAGGATATCCATGAAGTGGAGGCTTAGGATGGAGAATCTTCACAGGTGAGGGAAGTCAAAGCAGTGATCACTCTAAGGAGTGGTAAAGAGGTTGATTTACCTACATCCAAACTAGAGCATGAACCGGAGAGTGAAGCAGAGAAAAAGAAGAGAGAGGAAATCAAAGGAAAGAGAAAAGGGAATAGTGCAAAGAAGGAGGACCTTGAATCTACTGTGAATGAAGAACTAGAGAGGACCATCAACCAGGAAGATATGATGAAGAAACACACACCTCCACCTTTCCCCCAAGCTTTGCATGGCAAAAAGGGAATCAATAATGCATCAGAAATTCTTGAAGTGTTGAGGCAAGTGAAAGTTAACATCCCTTTGCCAGACACGATCAAACAAGTTCCAACTTATGCAAAATTCCTGAAGGACTTATGCACTATAAAAAGAGGGTTGAATGTGAATAAGAAAGCCTTCTTGACAGAGCAAGTAAGTGCCATTATACAGTGCAAGTCTCCAATGAAATAAAAAAATCCGGGTTGTCCTACCATCTTAGTGATGATTGGAGGGACGTGTGTGGAGAAAGTTTTGTTCGACTTGGGGGCAAGTGAGAATTTGCTACCCTACTCTATCTACCAGTAATTGGGACTAGGAGAGTTGAAGCTAACATCAATCACTCTATCTCTAGCAGATAGATCTATGAAGATTCCAAGAGGCATGATTGAAGATGTTCTAGTTCAAGTTGACAAATTCTACTACCTAGTGGATTTTGTTGTTCTTGATACAGACCCAGTTTCCAAAGGAACTAATTGTGTTCCTATCATACTTGGAAGACCATTCCTAGCTACATCAAATGCCATCATCAATTGTATGAATGGAGTCATGCAACTTACATTTGGCAATATGACGTTAGAGCTCAGAAAATGCTCAAAGATTTGAACGAGAGTCTTAGGGATCTTGATGAAGGGTTACCTAAACCCTCAAACTTGCTACTCTGCTCCCTTGGAAGAGGAGGGAAGAAATTCTACCTTTATTCAATGGGGAGGAGACACAAAAAGCTGTTAAGGAGGAGACCCCAAAGCTTATTCTGAAGCCATTATCCATGGAGTTGAAGTATGCATACCTGGAAGAAAACAAGTAGAGCCCTGTTGTTATTTCTTGAACTCTTACCACTACTCAGGAGAATTGTCTACTTGAAGTCCTCAAGAGATGTAAGAAAGTGATAGGGTGGCAAATTTTTGATCTAAAAAGGATCAGCCCTTTAATCTATACCCATCATATATACATGGAAGAAGAAGCTAAGCCATTTTTTCAACCTTAGAGAAGGTTAAACCCTCACATGCAAGAGGTGGTGCGAGTGATGCGACTTATGGTAGCTTAGCTTTAAAGGCGTATCAACAAAATTTATACCTTAAATACTATTACTAAAGTAGCCAAGCTACTATAGCATAGTGGTTCTAGGATCGTTCACTGGGAAGGGTTTTCACGAACACTAGTGATATTCAAATTAGGAAAATAGGTGATTTTCTTATGGATGTTAGCTTTAAAAGAATATGTAAATGTTTTAGAAAGATTTAAACTAATCTAAGCTAACATTAAAGACTAAAATGAAAGGGTGTAAAAACAAGTTTCTCAAAGATAGGATAGCTATGCTCTGGCTCTTATGCAAATTGGAAATCTCAGGATAGGCTCCTCGCGTTGGGGTTGTAACTATGGTGATGCTTGCTTCCCGAACCGGTATGGATTTAGTAAATCAAGTTTTAATCCTTTAAAATGCCAAAACAGATGGTAGTGAATTTCATCAATGGTTATTCACCTTAGACTTCCTTTGAATGGCTCCTAAGAGATAACTAATAGTCTAAAGCCAAAAGCTTATAAAATATTGGCAACTCAAAGTCATTCCAGGTGATAAACTCACCTTTCAATGGCCATTGAAATTGGTTCTAAAGGATTAATGCAAAACTTGGAATTGAAAACCTCACCTTCCAATAGCTCGTAGGAGATAACTAATGGATAGAAATCCAAAAGCTTATCAAGTATTGGCCGTTGGAAGTTGTCCAAAGGAAATAAAAACCAAACTTTGCATTAATGAACCATTAATGAAAAACGACTACCTTACCTTCCAGGTGCGATAAATTTCCATGGGATTGCATCCAAGCCGTCACATAACATCCATACTTTGAGAAACTAAAAGTTTTAGCCAATCATCCTCTGAGGAAAAGCCCTCAGAGGCTGTTTGGCTACTAAGAAAATAAAAATGGGGAAGAACAGGAGAAGAGAGAAAAACAGAGCTTTATATATTTCTAAGTTAATGTACAGAGGATCGATCCCCCCAATATCTTTTGGAGGCGTTGTGCACCTCTATATATAGCCAAATTACAAGATAAAGCCTTATGTCGGCTGAATACAAGGTTACAAAAGGAATTTACACGAGAAAATATCAAGCTAAAAATATCTGGGAAGTCGGTGGTGCGTGCGTGGAGAAACAGAGGAAATTTGGCAAGGTAAAAGGTTACCTTGTGAAATTTTCGCAAGGTGAATTACTCATGATGCGAAGTGTCATATTTTCGCATCATGAGTAAATTGACCTTGCCAAATTTGGCAAGGTGCATTTTCACCTCGCGAAAATTGCATTTTGGCAAGGTACTTTGCCTTGCCTTGCGAAATGGCTATCCCTTTGTTTGTGCTCGTGTTTCCACTTGAAATTCAAGCCTGTAAACTTCCAAAATCCTTGCTTTAACTTGTCCAAGTAGCTCCTCCATCATTTGGCATGCTTGAATTGATTCATAAGCTGATAAAAACATGTAAACTTGCCACAAAATGGTTAAAACCAATTACTAAGGACCTTAATGAATTAATTGAGTTAAATGAATATGATTACTACTCAAAGGTGCTTAAAACCATTATAATTAGGTCTACAAAATAGCACTTTTTGGTAGTAATCACACCCCCCAACCGACTCATTGCTAGTCCCTTAGCAATGGAGGAGATAAAAACTAAGTAAACTATAATAATATACATAAAAGGGATCATGCAAATCACTCCAAAAAATGATATGAGTGGCACGATGGACATCCATGGATCAATAAAGATGCGAAACTCAACCTATAATAAGAGTTGTCAAAGCATTCACTTGATCATAGAGTACAAAGAATTGATATTATGCAAGTTTAAGCATCAAAAGAATTTCCACTCTCAAAAGATCCAAATCAAATTCTTCCACTAAAAGCTAAGTGTTAATGTGATTAGCTTCCGAGTATAGTATGGATAACTATCATCTCCCCCCAACCTAAGTCTTTCTTTAAGCTTAGCAAAATTAACCATCTCTTGATAGGCTAGGAACGCACCTCTTATTCACAATTCTTTTCACTTACTAAACTTAACCAATTCACCCATGTAACAAGCAGAGGATCGGTGACTCCCAACCAATAAAGGCTTAGGGCACCAGGCTTTAAAGGCTTTCGCCACCCCTTCGGACCATGCTCAGGTTTCAAGGCAAGCAAAGAAGTTTATTCTATATATATTTTTTTCTTTTTCTTTTTCTTTTTCTTTTTCTTTTTCTTTTTTCTTTTTTTCAAAGACTCATTGGTCTTTATGAGGTGTCCCAACACTATTAAAGAGAGGTTAAAGGTGTCAAATTATGATTTCTCAAGCTTAGAGGGTGAGATAATTTCACATCTTATAACCAGAATCTAATGTATGTGTGTGCGAATAGCTTAAGGTGGAAGAGATAAGTTTGCATGCAATGGGAGTTTCAACAATCCATCAACTTTTAGAAGAGCATAATACAAACTCTAAGACTCATGTAATCAAGTTGAAACTCGACTTCTCTCATTTAATTTTGAGAGTTAATCCTGGAGTTTAAAGCAAAAATTTTAAAAATTTAAACAAAAAGTAGCTAATTTAACTAAGTATGATAAAAATTTAAACTAATACTTACTTCCTCATCTCTCCCCCTAACCGAGATGAACATTGTCCTCAATGTTTGAATCAAAAATAAGGAGGAAGGAAGTGGTACCTCATGTTATGTGGACTTGGAGTTGAGAAGGTTGAACCACCTGTTTCAAAATTCAAAAATTGAATGAGAGAGGAATTTATACTAAATATTTACAAAAATGATGAGTGGGCCCCACTTTGAGCAACTGAGGACAAGGCTCAAAGGGTCCATGCCATGATGGTATACTCATATAAGTTGCAATGACATTTGAATGTAGCTTGCAGGGGTGTTAAAATTGGAGATTTTTGGCTAAAACAGGGGAAAACAAAGGAGGTAGTGAGCAGTGAGTGCCAAAATTGGCACAGTCACTGTTCACCTCATTTGAAGCCCGACTGTGTGTTTTCCAAGTTTTGGGAAAAAATTCAAAAACGGTTTTTTTTAAAAGGTATGGTTAGGCTCTAAACAAGATTCCTAAGGTGTTTGGGTAGTTTTTAAATGATGAAAAACAAAATTAAATGATGGAAAATGAAAATCAAAGTGGACGGCCATGCATGGAATGGTTTTGAAATTCGATTTTTAAAAAGTTTTGGATGGATGGGATTTCTAAAATTGGGTTCCTAAGGCTTAGAATGGATGAAGGGAAGGTTTCTAATGGGAGAAAACTAGAAAATTGGTGAAGAATGGAGAATTAAGAATGGTGGTGTGCGGCTATGGAGGTTGTGGAAGAAGGTGAATAGTATTTTTGGCTTAGAATGGTGTTTGTTTTTTGAAGAAATTGGGTTTGGATTTGAAAACAAAAGGTTTGGAAATGCATTCATGAATTTTCAAACTTGGAAAAACATGGAATTCAAGAAAAAGGCCTTCCTGAGAGCTTTGTTTTTAGAAATTAGCTCGAAAATCATTTCGCACCAAGATAAACAAGGTGCGAAATTTTTCGCACTAGTAATTGAGGTGCGAAGATAGCATCCCGGGAGGCTTGGCTTTCCAAAATGTATAGAAGTTCCTTTTCGCACCATGCAGTGTCATTGTGCGAAAAATTTGCACTAAGTGTGTTCATGGTGCGAAATTCCACTGAGAGCTTTGCTTATGCATTTTGGCTCCCCTGTTTCCTCTGTTTCACCTCCATTTCGATTTTTGCAAGCATCGTACCTGCATGAACACTTCAAAACTCATCTTAAAAACATATTAAAACTAAATTAAAGCTAAGAATTCAAACTAAAACATGCATAAATTTAAAGAAAGCATAGAATTTAAATGAAGCTAATAGCATGTACCCCAAAAAGAAGATGAACTATTTAGCTCATCCTCACTCACACACCCACTTCATGCTGAATTCCCCCTGGATCCCAAACAAAATTGGCATCCTTCCAATTTGGTCCAAGGTAATTCGTTTCTCTTATCTTCCCTGGAGAAGTGGATGCTTTAAAGGGTTCAGGTAACCCTTTATCATCTTGAACCTTATGATTTTCAATGGAAGGTTGGTCCATAGAGTTGTCATAGCAATCCCCCACCAAAGTGTCGATCTTCAACACTTTCCTTGATCTTTTTGCATTGGTTCCTTGAAGGTTATGGTGGGGTTGAGGAGGAAGCTTCCTTTTCCCCCTTGCTATGTCGAGATTGGTGAGCTTCTCAATGGAGTCTTGAACTTTTTCTATCCTTAGTGATAGATCATTATAAACCCCCTCCATTCTTACATTTATTGAACTCTCCAAATTATCAATCTTTTCATTAAGATGAGAGTTAATCCACTACAAGAAAATTGACTTTTAGTGACAAAATATTTTGTCACTGAAAGTCTAAATTTCATCTACAAAAACATTCCCCAACGAAAATTCTTTCGTGCCTTGTTCGTCGCCCTAGACCCGTCGCTAAAAGTTTCGTGACAAAAATCTTATTTCGTCGCCCAAAGTTTTCCTTGATGAAATAAAATTTTGTCACTGAAGGTGTTTTCCAACGAAATATTTCATCGACAAAAGTAAGAATTTTTGTCACGAAAAAAATAAAATTTGTCCCAAAAGTCGTCAATATTTAATGCCGACGAATTTTATTTTTATTGCCAAATATTTTTGGTAACAAATTAATTTCGTCGGTGATAGTCTACCGTCTTTGTTAGTTGTCTTGGCCATGTCCCAGGCCTTCGCCATTCACCCACAGTGCTAGCTCACTTGCAAACATGTGACCAAGCTCTGATACCACTTGTAGATCGAGGTGCTCCGTACTTCCCAGTGGGTCATTCATCCTAAGATTTCTTTGACTGCAGCATGCTTAACCACAGAGTATTTTATGACAAGGCCCCCATTTGTTCTGAAAACCAATTGGTGATCATAATTGGGACCTTATATTATTTAAGGTCACTTTCCATAGTCGTCATGAATTTGACTTGAACTCAATTATACTCAACCCAAAATCATGAAAGGGTGTTAGATTCAAGTCATATTGACAAGTCATATCAAATTTTGTCACCTCTAAACAAACCTAATGTTGAATGAGAACAAATTAGAGGACTATAGTTTATTAATAGCTAGAATAAATTCAATTCCAGACTTATGGATTAAAGTGATAAATTTGAAATATAAAATAAAAGTATAATTGAAAGATAATGTTAGGAGAATGCCAAAGTGTAATACTCATATTGACATTAATAAAATAATGATCAAAATGAAATTAGGATTCTACATCATTTTTTTTTCTTTCCCTTTCTCATCTATTCCAAACAAAAATATCAAAAACAATGAAACACTACAAATATAAATCATATAATAATTTATGATATATTTCAATTATTTTTATAACTACATTTGTTTTAAATATTTGATTAAAAATGCATACAAGTATTAAAACTCCTTTACAAGTTAGTAGTCATAGAAGTTACTATTTTGTGGTATAATTTAAGATTTTATTCTTAATAACTAATCAATTTTGATAAATTAGTAATTAATAATTAAAAATAATAAATATATAATTGATCAATAAAAAATAAAATAACCAATTATTAATAAAGATGTGGTTGAAAACTTTTAAAAAAACTTTATATTTATAGAGAATTTCATATGTGCTATATATATCAGACATTTTTTATTTTGTAAATATGAAAATAGAGCTAGGCATATAGTACTTACAATATATTATATCATATAATATTTAACTTATACTTATTTATTTATTAATAATATATGATATCTTCGTACACATAAATAATATTTGGAATTTTATGTAGGTAGAATGTTTTTATAAATACTAGACAATTTATTTGAGAAAGTTAATTCTGACCAATTATTTAAAAACCAAGTAATAATTAAAAAAAAAAATCTATTAATTTAAACTAGGTAACTAAATGTTAGTATAAATTTACTTCTTGAGTGGATAAGGTATGATTTTGAATAAATTTACTTATTCATAGCTAACATAAATTTAATACTACATTGGACTTGTATGGATAACTTTTACCTAATATAATAAAAATCATTTAGTAGTATTTATGTATGTGTAGCACCATATAATAATATTGAAATTTAAATAAATTTATATCATATGATGTAATCTTACATATCTTGGATTATCTATTGTTATTATTTATATATATATAAATATAAATAACATATTACACTATAAATATTAATTGCTTAAATAATTTACATTTTTGTTATTTCATAATAATACTATTATTACATAATAGAACATTTAAATTTAAATAAATCTACATTCTAGTATTTAATTTTGTGGATCCTTAATTTTTATTATTATTTATATAAATAAAATATTATAGTATAAATATTAAGTGTCAACAAGTATATATTGTATTATTTCGTAGTATAAATAATCTACTTATTTATTAATATTCTTTATTAATATCACAATTTAATAACATTATTTGGTGACAAAATTACTCAATTTGTCAGGAAATAATATAATTACCGACGAAATCATTTTATAAGCAAAAATAGATAAAAGGTTGTAACTTTTAGTGAGGAAATTATTTTCATCACCAAAAATTATAATTAGTGATAAATATTTTCGTAGGGAAATAGTTTATTTTTGTCACAAAAGTGTTTACGCCAAAAAAAAACCGCCAAATTTTCCCGCCACATCTTTTAGCGACAAAAATTTCAAATTCGTTAGGAAAAGTTTGTAGAAAATTGGCATTATTGACAACATCTAAAATTTCATCGGCTAAAAGTTACTTTTAGCGACAAAATTAGAATTCGCCCCTAAATTTTTGTCACAAAAAGTACATTTTCTTGTAGTGATCTTTTGTTGCCCACCTACAAAGTCCTCCATGACTTTGCTTATCTTCAAAATGGCTTGCTCCAATGAAGATGTACTCATTGATGGTTGAGGTTGAGGTTGGGTTGTAAGGTTGGGATGGTTATTCCAACTTGAGGTGTAGGAGCTTTGGTAACTGCACATGTCTCTCACAGTTGGAATGGTAGGGCACTCCCCTACCGTATGCTCATATGAATCATCTCCATTCAAAGCATACTTACTACCCCATTGGCTTTGTTGAACTTGCCTTTTCCCTAATTCAATCCGATCCCTCATGGATAAGTATGCAAATTTGTCCTTCTCATGATCATAATGAGAGCTTTGATCTTCATGTGGAATTTCCATTTCTAAAAAAAAATGATATTCAACTAAGGCTCTTTTCTTCAACTTGTACCAGGGTTCCCTCTTGGTCTCGAATCCAACAAGGAATGCACAAATTGAAATTAAAACAAAAATAAAAGAAAAGAGAATAAAAAATTTAACTAAATAAAAACTAAACTAAAAAAAATTATAAGAAAACTCACCAAACTTGTGATGAAGATCACAAGTTACCCTTAATGGTTGCTTCACTGTGCTTGTGGCACCTTCCCCAGCAACGACGCCATTTGATGCGACTAATGGTAGCTTAGCTTTAAAGGTGTATCAACAAAATTTATACCTTAAATACTATTACTAAAGTAGCCAAGCTACTATAGCATAGTGGTTCTCGGATCGTTCACTGGGAAGGGTTTTCGCAAACACTAGTGATATTCAAATTAGGAAAATAGGTGATTTTCTTATGGATGTTAGCTTTAAAAGAAGATGTAAATGATTTAGAAAGATTTAAACTAATCTAAGCTAACATTAAAGACTAAAATGAAAGGGTGTAAAAACAAGTTTCTCAAAGATAGGATAGCTATGCTCTGGCTCTTATGCAAATTGGAAATCTCAGGATAGGTTCCTCGCGTTGGGGTTGTAACTATGGTGATGTTTGCTTCCCGAACCGGTATGGATTTAGCAAATCAAGTTTTAATCCTTTAAAATGGCAAAACAGATGGTAGTGAATTTCATCAATGGTTATTCACCTTAGACTTCCTTTGAATGGCTCCTAAGAGATAACTAATGGTCTAAAGCCAAAAGCTTACCAAATATTGGCAACTCAAAGTCATTCCAGGTGATAAACTCACCTTTCAATGGCCATTGAAATTGGTTCTAACGGATTAATGCAAAACTTGGAATTGAAAACCTCACCTTCCAATAGTTCGTAGGAGATAACTAATGGATAGAAATCCAAAAGCTTATCAAGTATTGGCCGTTGGAAGTTGTCCAAAGGAAATAAAAACCAAACTTTGCATTAATGAACCATTAATGAAAAACGACTACCTTACCTTCCAGGTGCGAGAAATTTCCATGGGATTGTATCCAAGCCATCACATAACATCCATACTTTGAGAAACTAAAAGTTTTAGCCAATCATCCTCTGAGGAAAAGCCCTCAGAGGCTGTTTGTCTACTAAGAAAATAGAAATGGGGAAGAACAGGAGAAGAGAGAAAAACAGAGCTTTATATATTTCTAAGTTAATGTACAGAGGATCGATCCCCCAATAATTCTTTTGGAGGCGTTGTGCACCTCTATATATAGCAAAATTACAAGATAAAGCCTTATGTCGGCTGAATACAAGGTTACAAAAGGAATTTACACGAGAAAATATCAAGCTAAAAATATCTGGGAAGTCGGTGGTGCGTGCGTGGAGAAACAGAGGAAATTTGGCAAGGTAAAAGGTTACTTGCGAAATTTTGGCAAGGTAAAAGGTTACCTTGCGAAATTTTCGCAAGGTGAATTACTCATGATGCGAAGTGTCATATTTTCGTATCATGAGTAAATTCACCTTGCCAAATTGGCAGGTGCATTTCACCTGCAATTTGGCAAGGTGCATTTTCACCTTGCGAAAATTGCATTTTGGCAAGGTACTTTGCCTTGCCTTACGAAATGGCTATCCCTTTGTTTGTGCTCGTGTTTCCACTTGAAATTCAAGCCTGTAAACTTCCAAAATTCTTGCTTTAACTTGTCCAAGTAGCTTCTCCATCATTTGGCATGCTTGAATTGATTCATAAGCTGATAAAAACATGTAAACTTGCCACAAAATGGTTAAAACCAATTACTAAGGACCTTAATGAATTAATTGGGTTAAATGAATATGATTACTACTCAAAGGTGCTTAAAACCATTATAATTAGGTCTACAAAATAGCACTTTTTGGTAGTAATCAGCGAGCTGAAGTGCTTAAGTTACTTCAGGCCAGTATTATCTACCCCATATCAGATAACCCATGGGTGAGTCCTACACAAGTCGTGCCAAAGAAATCAGGGATCATGATGGTGCAAAATGATAAGGGAGAAGAAGTTTCTACATGCCTCACTTCAGGTTCGAGAGTGTGTATTGATTATAGAAAGTTGAATGTTGTAACAAGGAAGCACCACTTCCCGTTGCCATTTATTGATCAAGTGCTTAAGAGGGTCTCTGGCCATCCATTCTACTATTTCTTGGATGGCTACTTTGGGTATTTTCAAATAGAAATTGATGTTGGAGACCGGGAGAAGACCACTTTCACTTGTCCATTCGGAACCTACACATACAAAAGAATGTCTTTCGGTTTATGCAATGCACCCACAACATTCCAAAGATGCATGTTAAGCATTTTCAGTGATATGGTGGAACGTATTATGGAAGTCTTTATGGACGATATCACCATCTATGGAAGTACATTTGATGAATGCTTAGTCAACTTGGAAATTGTTCTGAACCGATGCATTGAGAAAGATTTGGTGCTTAACTGGGAGAAATGTCATTTCATGGTATACCAAGGGACTGTCCTTGGGCATATTATCTCAAAGCAAGGCATTGAAGTGGACAAAGCAAAGGTTGAACTTATTGTCAAGTTGCCATTGCCAACAACTGTCAAAGGAGTAAGGCAATTCCTTGGGCATGCTGGGTTCTATAGGAGGTTTATCAAATATTTCTCTAAACTTGCAAGACCTCTTTGTGAAATATTGGTAAAGGATGTTAAATTCGTATGGGATGATCGATGGCAACAGAGTTTTGAAGAACTGAAGCTATTTCTAACGACCGCTCCAATAGTGAGAGCACTCAACTGGCAATTGCCCTTTGAAGTAATGTGCGATGCTAGTGACTTTGCTATAGGAGCTGTTCTCGGGCAAAGAGAATATGGAAAGCCATATGTGATCTAATATGCGAGCAAAATGTTGAATGAAGTGCAAAGAAACTACACAACCACAGAGAAACAATTGTTGGCTGTAGTTTTTGCCTTAGACAAATTCCGCGCTTACTTGGTGGGGTCTTTCATTGTGGTTTTCACTGATCACTCGACTTGAAATATCTGCTGACTAAGAAGGATGCAAAAGCGAGGCTGATTAGATGGATTCTCTTGCTTCAATAGTTCAATCTTCATATCAAAGACAATAAATGAGTGGAGAATGTGGTATTCGACCATCTATCAAGGCTAGCCATCACACATAATTCCCATAGTTTGCCCATTAATGATGATTTTCCAGAGGAGTCACTCATGTTGATGGAAGTCGCTCCTTGGTATGCTTATATTGCTAACTATCTAGTTACCGGAGAAGTTCCAAGTAAGTGGAAAGCACAAGATAAGAAGCATTTTTTTTCCAAAAATTCATGCCTACTATTGGGAAGAGTCGTTTCTATTCAAATATTGTGCGAATCAAATAATACAGAAGTGCATCCCTGAACAAGAGCAACAGGGGATCCTCAGTCATTGCCACGAAAGCGCATATGGAGGCCACTTTGCTTCTCAAAAGATAGCTATGAAGGTATTGGAATCGAGTTTTTGCTGGCCATCACTTTTCAAAGATGCCCACACCATGTGCAGAAGCTGTGATAAATGCCAGAGGCTTGGGAAGTTAACACGTAGGAACATGATGCCTTTGAACCCCATCTTAATTGTTGATTTTTTTTATGTATGGGGTATTAACTTCATGAGACCTTTTCCTATGACCTTTGGCTACTCCTACATCTTGGTGGGAGTAGATTATGTTTCTAAATTGGTTGAAGCGATCCCGTGCAAAACCAATGACCACAAAGTTGTTCTCAAATTTCTCAAAGATAATATCTTCTCTAGATTTGGAGTACCTAAGGCCATAATCAGTGATGAGGGTACTCCTTTTTGTTACAATCCATTTGAAACTCTCTTAGCTAAGTATAGAGTGAAGCATAAGGCAGCTACACCTTACCACCCTTAGACTTCTCGGCAAGTTGAGTTAGCAAATCGGCAGATAAAAAACGTACTGATGAAGATGGTGAATACGAGCAGAAGAGATTGGTCTGTTAAGCTTCATGATTCACTATGGGCGTACAGAATAACTTACAAAACCATTCTTGGAATGTCTCCTTATCACCTAGTCTATGGCAAAGCGTGCCATCTCCCAGTGGAAGTGGAATACAAGCTTGGTGGGCAATCAAAAAGCTCAACCTGAATTTGAGTAAAGCCGGCATGAAGAGGTTCTTAGACCTTAATGAGATGGAGGAACTGAGAAATAACGCCTACAATAATTCAAACATTGCAAAATAAAGATTGAAGAGGTGGCATGATCAGTTAGTCTCCCGCAAATAATTTTAGAAAAGATAGAAAGTCTTGTTATATGACTCTAAGCTCCACATCTTCCCGAGAAAGTTGAAGTCAATGTGGATAGGTCCTTTTACTATTCAACGAGTGTATTCAAACGAAGTAGTGGAACTACTCAATTCCAACAGCACTGGAGTTTCAAAGTCAATGGCCATTGTCTCAAGCCATTTGTGGAGCCTTTTCTCGAGACAAGGAGGAAACCATCCTCCTTGAGTCACATCAAGCTTAACAAGACAAGTGGTTAGATGGACTTAGTATGTCGAAAGACAGTAAGTCCATAATTTTTTGTTTTATGGTTGATTTAAAATTTTATTGATTTAATACTTGTTTTATTTGTGATTTCTTGTTTTAGTTTATTTTGTTGTGATTTAATTTAAAATTTTGATGATCAATTACAAGTGGATTTCAAAATAGATGGAGAAAAGCCTTAAAAAATCTTATGGAGGATGGGAAAGTCAGAAAAATAGAGCAATTCACACACCCTACGAAAATTTTGCAGGGCTTGCAAATATTTCGCGAGGCTTGTGAAAATCCAAAATCTCATTTCGCAAGAGGTGCAAAAATTTTGCAAACCCAAAGCTGCCTTGCGAAATCCAAAAGAGTGTGTGAACCCATTTCGCAACCCCAAAAATCCATTTCACAAGTCAGTGCGAAATCCAAAAGCCTTTACGAATTTCAACAGTTACTTAAAACTCTATTTAAAGGCCTTCAAGCCCTGTTTTAATCTGCGACGCCTAAGAGTCCATCGTTTTTCTCTCCATTGGATACCCTGCGACCAACCATTTGAAGAGGTGACCTACACCTCTCGCCCTATTTCAGACATGGCGCGCATTAGAGGAGGCCATACCGACCCTTCATTGTCTTGTGAGTTGAGGCCAAGAGCCTCCTCTCTTCAGGATTCGACATTTCAGGCCCTCGAGGCCCCGACCGTTCCATCTTCTAAGGGTGGAGTGCCCTCTAACCCTCCTCAGCGCCGATACGAGATGTGGAGACCATCGACTTCTCCACCCCCTGAGCCATCAATATACCATACTCCAACTAAGAGGGTCAGGACCTCAGGCCCTGAAGAGTCGTCTAGGCATTCATAGCCTGATCCTCGAGCCCCTACCGATTCTCAACGTCCTTCAAGCATCTCACCGGAAGCCATCATCAAGAGGCCTATGGTCACCGCGCCGCCCATTGGGGGCAATTCAGATTGTAGAGCCCGACCATTTCATTTCAAGCTATATTTCGACCTCCAGGCCATGAGACAGCAATCGGAGTTTCGGGATTCATTTGGACTGCTCTAGAGGTACCATCTCGAGCGCCTTATGACTCCCAGGGAGTTCTTTTACACTAGAGTGGCGATGGACTTCTATCAGTCCATGACTACTCAGGGCACCCGGAGTCCTACCGCCATTCATTTCAGCATTGATGGGTGCCAGGGTATCCTTGAGGCTAGACACATGGTAGAGGCTCTACATATCCCATACAAGCGAGTGGATCCAGCACATTTTTGGGAGTGGTCCCCTGTATCTCAACGGGACATGGTTCACATCCTATCCAAGGGGACTTTTGGAGATTCAGTTCTTCTACATAAGGAGCTTCCATCTGGGATGCTCCTAGTAGATGTATTGTTGCGGTCCAACATTTTTCCTCTTCAGCATCTAGTGCAAAGGTAAGGAGCTATCCTAGACACTTTATTCAGGATAGCTGAGGGCTTCTATTTCAGGCCACATCACTTGATTATGGCCGCTCTCCTCCACTTTGAGGAGAAGGTTCACAGGAAGAAGCTACAGAGAGCCAACACTATCCCTGATTACTACTCAAAAAGTGCTATTTGATAGCTTGTAATTAACTCTTTTAAACACTTTTGAGTAGTAGTTATTGCCTTTTAACCCAATTAACATGTTAAGGACCCTTGCAATCAATTCTAATCAAATTGTGTTAAGTTTTGGTGTTTTGATAGCTTTTTGATCACCAAGCAATCCGAGATTGAGGAGAGTTATTTGGAATCCATGGCAAAGCAATGGAAAGCTCAGAAACATGAAGAACCGAAGCTTTGAAGTCCTTTGCCATAAGCAAATCCGGAATGCAAGGAGGGGAAGCAAAGAGAAATCTGCCATGAAGCATTCTTGATGACAGTCATGTCAGCCACTTTTGGAGCACTTCCTGGAGTCCAATTTATGCATTGTATATGTTGTTTTGAAGCTCAGGAAGTCAACAATCCAATGATTCAAACGGTGCATGATTCGGAGTTGAAATAAAGGAGTTATAGCCATTGGAAGCCAATCACTCCAAGCTGAAGGAAGAATTTTGCACGGCTGCGAAATCACCCTTTTGCTACGAAATGATTTCACAACCATTTTGCACAGTGTTGTGGAATTTCTCCTGAAGTTTCCCGATATTTGTGACTGACACTTTTGGATATTTTACTTCAGATTTTTTATGTCTAAATCCCCATTTTCTCCTTGTCACCCACCAATTATAGGATTCCTTAGTTATTAAGTTTGGAAAAGGGGTGAATAACCTCAGATATTTTGTTTTGTAATTTTATTTCATGGAGAACCTTTTGTAATAGTAAGGAATATATTTTACAGAGCACTTGCTCTACTTTTCATATATATATATTTGTTTTCTCGTTATTTTTCTTTCTAACCAACCAAACTCTGAGGATTTTTCCTCAGAGGATGAGAGGCTAGGCTCTTTGTCTCTTGGAGTGAAGAAAGCCGGGTAAGTTTCCACATGCATAAATTGGAAGTTTTGTTGTTTTAGTTTTTAATGAAGAGAAAGTGAGACCCGTTAATGGTTTTTATCTTTTTAGTTAACTTAAACCACTTGGGCCAACACTTGGTAAGGCAAGTGATCTCCGTCCATGGAGATGCACTAGTTTATCTCTTGCGAGCTTTTGGGAGGTGACTTGAAGGTAGGATTTTCTAGAATTTCCAACACTTGGTAAGCTTTTGGACTCTAGAGAGACATCCATTAGTTATCTCTTGCGAGCTTTTGACGGGTAATCCAAGGTTAAGATCACCTTGAATGGCAAGTGCTAGGTGAGAGGTATGAGCCATTGCAAGGTGCATCAGTGAGAGGGATTTAGTGTTTGAACCCATTAATGGGAAGCATCTGTACAGCATCGGTTAGAGAATTAACTATATGTTAATTCTCTAATGCGAGGAAAAGAAACAAGTGACCGGAACTCTCCTTTTTGTATGAGGAACCTGAGCCTAGTGATTTGAACTCCAAGAAACACTTTTCTTTGTAAGTAAAATCAGTTACTATTTTTTATTAGTTTAAAACCAAAACTTTTTCATTCAAACATCTTTATGTTTTCTTTTAAAGCTAACCTTGAAATGAAAAGGCACCAATTCATCTTTGAATTAATATCAATTGTGAAGTGAAAACCCATCCCATTGAACGATCCTAGAGCCACTATGCTATAGTAGCTTTGTCTTTGCTACCCTAGTTCATGGTGTAATAGGTTATAAATTTTGTTGATTACTCCCTCAATCAAGGAGCACCAGCTGGACATGAATCAGCTGAGACACCAATTGGGCACGAATCAATCCCACTTCTATTTCTGAGGTTGCTCTATCACATATTGGAGCATATGGGCCATCCTACTGAGCCCTACCTTGAGCGTCGCCACCATTGTCGAGAGCGATTCACTCTTGACAAATGGACATAGGTTGTGGGATATTCGACACCTCTA
The DNA here is from genome assembly GCA_037355405.1 of Vitis amurensis. Lineage (NCBI taxonomy): Eukaryota > Viridiplantae > Streptophyta > Magnoliopsida > Vitales > Vitaceae > Vitis > Vitis amurensis. The sequence continues at coordinate 57,530 of JBAPGN010003030.1, read as the reverse complement.
GGAGCCCCACCCAGGCCAGCACCTCCAATGCCACCACAGGCTGAGCAAGCACAGCAGGACGAGCTTCCCATGGAGTTTGTACCACCTGCCCCTGCACCACCTATGCCTGAGGCCACTTCTACAGTTCCTCTTACCACTCCTCCTGTTCCACCGGCTGCACCTTCTACATCTGAGGCCTCCATCACCATTTCTGTTGTAGAGTTTCGTGCCATGGTACATACATTCCAGACACTGACCACTACACATACTGCTTTATTCCAGCAGATGGTCGACATATGTGCTCAGCAGGACCAACATACTGTTATCCTTCGTCAAATTTAGAAGCATCCAGAACTTCTGCCACCACCTTAGCCTAACATTCCTGGACCATCAGAGCTCATAGCTTCGGCTGAGGAGACCACTAGAGCTAATGTCCTAATCCAGGCCACTCACGAGGCAACCACATAGCCATCATCTCCACTAGAGGCCCCCACTACTTGATCATCTCTTTATTCTTTTGTATTTACTTATTATATTAGTAAACATAATTACTTGTTTTCATGTTTTATATTCTGGGATTGGATGTATTACATGATCATATCTCACATTATACTTTCTTAGAGTAATACATATACATCATTTTTTATTATATTTGCCATTCTTCTATTTCCTCTACTCACTACTCTTTTGTTTTTTGAATCATGTGCTTTCTCCTATATGCCTCAGACTCTATGTCACTCAAGAGGTACCACTTCCTCCCTTTATTTGCAATCGCTCTTACCACATTGAGGGCAATGTTCATCTTGGTTGGGAAAAGAGTTAAGGAAGGGAGTTTTGTCAATAATTCTAGGTTATTTTGTTAATTTAGTACTTTTTACTTACTTTTAAAATTTTTGTTTAATTTTAAAAGTTTTTACTCTACTCTCCATGATTATTAAGGAAAAATTCTCAAAATGAAATGGAAGAAATTGAAGTCTTACTTTTTTACTTGAATATTAGAGTCGTATTATGCTTATTGAGGTTGACGAATAATTGAAACTCCTATTGATTTCAACCTTATTTCTTCCACTTTAATTGTACCACACACTATGCACTTTAGGTTCTGTTTATAAGATGAAAAACTATCTTACCCTTGAACTTAGGAAAATTTCGACTTGGTACTATTGACCTCGTTTTAATAGTGTTGGGACACCTTATAAAAGGCCAATGAGCCTTTCAAGAAAAAAAAAAGAAAAAGAACAAAGTGTTGCACTTGCCTTGAAACCTGAGCAAGGTCCAAGGGGTATATGGTGAAAATTTTAAAACCCGGTGCCCTAAGCCTTGATTGGTTGGTGATTCATGCCCAGCTAGTGTATGCCTTGTTGATTGGTGTTCAATCAACTGGTGTGCTTTGATTTAAGTCCTCAAGCGGGAGTAATCAACAAAATTTATAAACCTATTTCACCATATACTAGGGTAGCATTAGCTAGCATAGCATAGTGGCTCTAGGATCGTTCATTGGGATGGGTTTTCACTTCACAATTGATATTAGTTAAAGAGCTGAATTGGTGTTTTTTCTTTTCAAGGTTAGCTTTAAAAGAAAACATAAAGATGTTTGAAAAGGTTGGTTTTTAAGTGAAACCAATAATAAAGTAATGGAAATTACTTATAAAGAAAAGTGCTTCTTGGAGTTTTAGATCAGTAGGCTCAGGTTCCTTATACAAAAAGGGAATTTCGGTCACTTGAATCTTTTCCTCACATTGGGGATTTAACATATAGTTATTTCCCGAACTGGTGTGGTACAGATGCTTCCCTTTGATAGGTTCAAACACTAAATCCCTGTCACTGAATCATCTTGCAATGGTTCATACCTCTGACCTAGTATTAGCCATTCAAGGTGATCCTTAACCTTGAATTACCCATCAAAAGCTCGCAAGAGATAACTAATGGATGCCTCCTGAGAGTCCAAAAGCTTACCAAGTGTTGGCTATTTTAGATAATCCTACCTTTAAACCACCACCCAGAGGCTCGCAAGAGATAAACTAGTGTATCTCAATGGACGAAGACCATTTTCCTTACCAAGTGTTAGCCTTAGGTGATTTTAAGGGATTTTAAGTTAACTAAAAAGATAAAAACCATTAACGGGTCACAGTTTCTCTTCATTAAAAACTGAAACAACAAAACTTCCACTTTTGCATTCGGAACATTACCCAGATTCCTTCACTCCAAGAACCAAAAAGCCTAGCCACTCATCCTCAGAGTTTGATTTGCTAGAAATAAAATTAAAAGAGAAAACAAAATGAGTAGGTAAGGCAGAGCAAAGCTCTGTGTATTACTTTTGTGAAAAACTATACAAAGTGTCCGTCTCTGAGAAAAACTCCCAAGCCGTTTTTAAAATAAAATTACAATAGATTATATAGAGAGGCTATTCACCCTTCCTGCTAACTTCCTAACTAAGGAATCCTATGATTGGTGGGTTACAATGAGAAAATAGGGATTTATACGCAAATATCTAAAGATAAATATCAAACGAAGTTGGTGTGAAAATATCTCAAATTACAGGTGGATTTCACAATTTCAATTGCAATTTGCGAAAATTTCGTAAGTTGAAATTTTGCAAGTTGCAAAAATCTCCTGCAACTCATCATCTCTCTATCCTGCAATGATTCCTTTCCCTTTTCTATTTCACAAGTTGCAAAAATCTCGCAAGTTGGATTCCACAACTTGCAAATTTGTTGCATGGTTGATTTCTTTTGTGTTTTTTCTTTCTTGCATCCTCGTTTGGTTTTGGCAAAGGGTTATGAAGCTCCAAAGCTTAGTTTCTTCATGAATTTGAGCTTCAACTTGGTTTGACTTGAATTATACAAAGATCTCCCTCATTCTTGGATTGCTTTGGTGATAAAAAATCTATCAAAAACATCAAAACTTAACACAATTTGATTAGAAACGATTGCAAGGGTCGTTAACATGCCAATTGAGTTAAAATGTAATAACTACTACTCAAAATTGTTTAAAAGAGTTAATTACAAGCTATAAAATAGCACTTTTTGAGTAGTAATCACTCCCTCCAACTGACATATTGCTAGTCCCTTAGCAATGAAGGAGAGAAAAAGAAAAATAAACAGTAAAATAATTTACAACATCATGTTGATCACTCCAAAAAATTTCAAGTGGCATGACTGATTAAACTCTCACATGGAATATTAAACATATAAAACCCAAATTTCAACAAGAGTTATGAAATATCTTGCCTAATCAGAATTCATAAAGAGAAGGCATTGTACAAATTTAAGCTTTAAAAGAGTTTCCACTCACAAAGGGTCAATCCTTACTCTTCCGCAAAAATCTAAGTGTTACTCATTAGCTTCCGAATATAGTATGTTGAACTAACCTCTCCTCTCAACCCAGTTCTTTTTCAAATCTTAGCAAACTGATCGACCTCCAATAGGCTAAGAACGCACCTCATTTATTTCACACTTTTTTCTTGTAGGAGTACAAAGCTTAAATGTATTCTTTTCTAAATTGTCCATGTAACGGGGGTCCATCGATGACTCCTAACCAATCAAGGCTTAGGGCATCAAGCTTTAAGGATATTTCAACTACTAACTCCTCAGATTTTACCCTAGACTTTTAAGAATGAATTTTAATACCTAAGTACCTAGAGTATGTTAAACTCCACATATTCACCCTTGTAATGAGCATTAAGGTCAGTGACTCCCAACCAATGAAAACTTAGGGCACCAGGTTTTAAAGATTTTCACCATATACCCCTCGGACCTTGCTCAGGTTTCAAGGCAAGTAAAACATTTTTTTTTTCAAAGGCTCATTGGCCTTTTATAAGGTGTCCCAACACTATTAAAATGAGGTCAAAAGTACCAAGTCTAAATTTTCCTAAGTTCAGGGGGGGGGGGGGGGGGGGGGGGGAAATAGTTTTTCATCTTATAATCAAAACCTAGTGTGTACAGTGTGTGGTAAGCTTAAAGTGGAAGAAATAAGGTTGAACTCAATAGATGTTTCAATAATTCATCAACTTTAATAAGCATAAAACAAATTCTAAGTCAAGTAAAAAGACAAAAATTCAATTTCTCCCATTTCATTTTGAGAATTTTTCCCTAATAACCATGGAGAAGAGAATAAAAACTTTTAAAAAATTTTAAAAATTAAGCAAAAAACGACTAAATTATCAAAATAACTTAGCATTAATAACAAAACTTCTTTCCTCAACTCTCCCGCCAACCAAGCTAAACATTGCCCTCAATGTGGCAAGAGCGATTGAAAATACAGGGAGGAAGTGGTACCTCATGAGTGACATGGAGTCTGAGTCGTATAGGAGAAACCACATGATTCAAAAACAAAAAACTATGAGTAGAGGAAATAAAATAATAGTATGCCAAGTATACTAAAAAAATGATGGATATGTATTACTTTAAGAAAATACAATATGAACCATGAACAAGTAATACATCCAATCCTAGTATATAAAACATAAAAAACATGGGATTAAGAGTTCTATTATAATAAGTAAATATAAAAAGTAGATAGCTGATCAGGTAGTGGTGGGAGGATCGTGTGGAGACGATGGCTCTACTGTGGTAGTCTGAGTGCTCTGGATCGGAGTCTCGATCTCTACTGTAGTAGTCTCTTCTTGGGGCATAGTCTGCTCTGCTGGAGAAGCCTCCTGAGATGGAGTTGTAGGCTCTGATGGGCCAGGCATATCATGCTCAGGTGGCAACAAAATACCCAAATGCTGTTGTATCTGCCTAAAGATGGCAGTATGTTAGGTCTGTGTGGCAATAAGCTGATCTTGATGTGCACGTATGACTGCTATCTACTGGGCAAGAACACTATGAGTGGTAGTCAATGTCTGCAATGTATGATATAGGTCTCTAAACTCTGAAGTGGATATGGTGATAATAGACTCAGATGGAGGAGGTGCTGATGTAGCTAGTACGACTGGTGGAGTCTCAAGAGTGGTAGGAGGAGCAGAAGATGTAGCCTCAGGCGTGGGCACTGTAGAAGGTGCTGTAGGGGCAGTGGTATGATCTTCGCAGGTATCTCAGCTTGTTGTAGCTGTTCGTCCTATGGTAACTCTGGAGGTGCTGGCCTAGTTGGGGCTCCTGGAGATGCAACATAAGCCGTCAAATGAGTCCATTTGTCGAGAGTGAATAGCTCTCAGAAAATGCATTGATGCTCAAGCTGAGGCTTAGAAGGATAGCCCAAATGCTCTAATATCTGAGAGAGCAGCCTAGGAAAAAGTAATGGAATGGTATCTGCTCTCTGTAACTTCTTCATATGGACCTTTTCTTCAAAGTAAAGGAGAGAGGTCATAATCAAATCATGAGGGCCAAAGTAAAAACCCACTGATATCTTGAATAAGGCCTCTAATATAGCTCATCTCCTCTGCACCATATGCTGAAGTGGAAATATGTTGGAGCGCAGCACCACATCTAGAAAAAACATCCTAGGCGGAAGCCCCTTCTTAAGAAGAAATGAGCATGTAGATGTCCCCCTGGATAATATACGGACCATGTCTCTCCAAGAAAAATGAGCCCACTCTTTGTAATCTGTTGGACTCATAGGTTCATATGGAATGTGCAGGGCCTCTACAATGTGTCTGGCTCCTAAGATACCATGGCGTCCATCAATAGTGAAGTGGATGACAGTAGGATCTCAGACGTGACGTGTAGTCATAGACTGATAAAAGTCGAATGCTACTCAGGGATAGAAGAAATCCCTAGGAGTCATCAAGTGCTCCAAATGGTATTTCTACAGTAGGTGGAATGAATCTCTAAGCTTTGGCTACTGTTTGAAAGTCTCCATATCAAAGCATAGCTTGGAGTGGAATGGCCTAGCTCGATAATCCAAATTTCCCACTATAGGTGGCTGTGTAACCATAGGTCACTTGATAATTAGTTCTGGAGTCATCTCAGAAGGAATCTGAGACTCTATAGTAGGTGGTTGAGGCTGTGGAGGTGCAGATGACTCTTTTGGGCCTGAAACTCTGGCTTTCTTTATAGGAGGGCGACGAACTTATTTCTTTGGGCATGAATTGCTTACCTCAGGTGTAGTGGATGGTCTCCTCATCTCGTACCTACGCTGAGGAGGAATAGGTGACACTTCACCCTCAGAAGGTGGAATGGCAAAGGCCTATGAAGCCTCACACATGGAATATCGTGCAGGTGAAGCTCTCGGTCTAGTGTTGCGAGCTGATGGAGACGCGGCTTAGGCTCCTCTCATCTTAGCCATGGATGAAATGGAGAGGCTCGTGTTCCACAGGGTACGCAGAGATATGCGGAGTGGTCCTCTTCAGACGCACGACTTCTGGGCTTCCTATGGAGGGGATCCTCTAAACTTTTTGGGATTCGCAACTTGGAGTGGCTGTGCGAAATGAAAAATGAGAGAATCAGAGGTTTAAATAGAAATTTAAATGAAGGTTGGTATTTTTGCAAGTTGGTTCGCAGCTGCGAAATTGGATTTTGAACTTGCGAAATGGCACACATGTGCCTAGGAGGTGTTTCGCAGGCTGTGAAAATTTTCGCAAGTTGAATAGTGGACTTGCGAAATTTTGCTTTGAGGATTTTGCAAGTTGGCCCTCATTTTAGCAAGTTGAAATATTGCTTTGTTTTTTAGGCTTTTTCTCCTCCTTTGGTTCTTTATAGCTTCCCTCCACTTCCTTTGAAGTTCCTCCTAATTTTGATCATTCAAAAAGTCTAAGTTATATCAAAATAAAATAAATCAAGGTTACAATTAAAATTAAAACAATTAATAAAGCTTTTAAATCAACAAAATTAAAACAAAAACATGGACTTTGATTAGTCTTCAGAAAGACTAAGTCCATCTACCCTCTTTTTGGTTAAGATTTCTGTGGCTCAAGGAGACTGACTTCCTCTTTGTCTTGATTGAAAGGCTCTATGAATGGTTTGAGATGGTGGCCATTGACTTTGAAAGTGTCCGTGTTGTTGGAATTGAGTAGTTCCACTACTCCATTGAAATGCACTTGGTGAATAATGAAAGGGCCTATCCATCTTGACTTTAGCTTTCCTAGAAAGATATGAAGCCCAAAGTCATAGTGTAAGACTCTTTGTCCCTTTCGAAATTCTTTGTTGGAGATTAACTCATCATGCCACCTCTTCATCCTCTATTTTGTAACTTTGAAATTGATGTAGGCATCATTTCTCAATTCCTCCATCTCATTAAGGTTCAAGCACCTCTTCATCCCGGCTTTGTTCAAATCCATGTTTACCTTCTTAATTGCCCACCAAGCCTTGTATTCAACTTCCACAGGGAGATGACATGCTTTGCCATAGACTAGGCGATAAGGATACATGCCAAGAATAGTCTTGTAAGTTGTTCTATATGCCCATAGTGAATCATGGAACTTAATAGACCAATCTCTTCTGCTCGTGTTCACCACCTTCATTAATATATTCTTGATTTCCCTGTTTGCTAACTCAACTTGCCCAGAAGTCTGAGGCTGGTAAGGTGTAGCTACCTTGTGCTTCACCCCATACTTGGCTAAAAGAGTTTCAAAAGGCTTGTTGCAAAAATGAGTACCCCCATCACTGATTATAGCCTTTGGTGCCCCAAATCTTAAGAAGATGTTCTCTTTGAGAAACTGGAGAACAACTCTTTGGTTATTGTGTTTACACGGGATTGCCTCAACCCATTTAGAAACATAGTCTACCCCCACTAAAATGTAAGAGTTACCAAAAGACATAGGGAAAGGTCCCATAAAGTTAATGCCCCAAACATCGAAGAGATTAACTATTAAAATGGGGTTCAAAGGCATTTGGTTTCTACATGTTAACTTCCCAAGCCTTTGGCATCTATCACAGCTCCTACACATGGTGTGAGCATCTTTGAAAAATGATGGCCAACTAAAACCTGATTGCAACACCTTCATGGTTGTTTTCTAAGAGGCAAAGTGGCCTCCACATGCGCTTTCGTGGCAATGACTGAGGATTCCCTGTTGCTCTTGTTCAGGGACACACTTCCTTATTATTTGATCTGCACAATACTTGAAAAAGAAAAGGTTCTTCCCAATAGTAGGCATGAATTTTAACAAAGAAGTGCTTCCTATCTTGTGCTTTCCACTCACTTGGAACTTCACTAGTAACTAAATAGTTAGCAATATGAGCATACCAAGGAGCATCTTCTAACAACATGAGTGACTCCTCTGGAAAATCATCATTACTAGGTAAAACATGGGAATTGTGTGCTATAGCCAACCTTGAAAGGTGGCCAACTACCATATTCTCCACTCCTTTCTTATCTTTGATTTGGAGATTGAACTCTTGTAGTAAGAGAATCCATCTAATCAACCTTGCTTTGTTAATAAGTACTTCAATGCAGAGTGGTAAGTGAAAACCACAATGAAAGACCCTACCAGATAAGCACAAAATTTGTCTAAGGCAAAAACTATAGCCAACAATTCTTTCTCTATGGTTGTGTAGTTTCTTTGCACTTCATTCAATGTTTTGCTTGCATAGTAGATCACATAGGGCTTTCCATCCTCTCTTTGACCAAGAGCAACTCCTATAGCAAAGTCACTGGCACTACACATTACTTCAAAAGGTAGTTGCCAGTTAAGAGCCCTCACTATTGGAGCGGTTGTCAAGAACTACTTCAGTTGCTCAAAACTCTTTTGACATCTCTCATCCCATACAAATTTAGCATCCTTACCCAATAGTTCACAAAGAGGCTTTGAGAGTTTAGATATATCTTTAATAAACCTCCTATAAAACCTAACATAGCCAAGGAATTGTCTTACTCCTTTTATAGTTGTTGGGGATGGCAATTTGATAATAAGTTCTACCTTTGCTTTATCAACTTCAATGCCTTTCTTGGAGATGATGTGACCAAGGACAATTCCTTATTGTACCATAAAATGGCATTTCTCCCAGTTAAAGCACTAAGTCCTTTTCAATGCATCGGTTCAGAACCACTTCCAAGTTAACTAAGCATTCCTTAAATGTACTTCCATATATGGTGATATCATCCATAAAAACCTTCATAATACGTTCCACCATATGACTAAAAATTCTTAACATACGTCGTTGGAATGTTACAGGTGCATTACATAAACCAAAAGGCATTCTTTTGTAGGCATATGTTCCAAATGGACACGTGAAAGTGGTCTTCTCCTGGTCTTCAACATCGATTTCTATTTGAAAATACCTAGAGTAGCCATCCAAGAAACAATAGAAAGGATGGCCTGAGACTCTTGATTCGTTCCCAATTGGTGTCTCAGCTGATTCATGTCCTCTCAATGATCCCTGACAGTGGTGCCATTTGATTCGTGTCTAGCTGGTGTCCCTTGATTGTGGTCCTCAGAAGAGAGTAATCAACAAAATTTATAACCTATTACACCATGTACTAGGATAGCCTTAGCTAGCATAGCATAGTGGCTCTAGGGTCATTCACTGGGATGGGTTTTCACTTCACAATTGATATTAATTCAAAGATGAATTGGTGCCTTTTCATTTCAAGGTTAGCTTTAAAAGAAAACATAATCTTTGGTGGAAAAGGTTGGTTTTAAGCTAACCAAAAATAGTAACTGATTTCAATTACAAAGAAAAGTGTTTCTTGGAGTTTAGATCACTAGGCTCAGGTTCCTTATACAAAAAGGGAGTTCTGGTCACTTGTTTCTTTTCCTCGCATTAGAGAATTAACATATAGTTAATTCTCTAATCGGTGTGGTATAGATGCTTCCCATTAATGGGTTCAAACACTAAATCCCTCTCACTGATACATCTTGCAATGGCTCATGCCTCTCACCTAGCATTTGCCATTCAAGGTGATCCTTAACCTTGGATTACCCGTCAAAAGCTCGCAAGAGATAACTAATGGATGTCTCCTGGGAGTCCAAAAGCTTACCAAATGTTGGCTATTCTAGAAAATCCTACCTTCAAACCAACTCCCAAAAGCTCACAAGAGATAAACTAGTGCATCTCCATGGACGGAGATCACTTGCCTTACCAAGTGTTGGCTCAGGTGAATTGAAGGCGTTTTAAGTTAACTAAAAAGATAAAAACCATTAACGGGTCACACTTTCTTTTCATTAATAATTGAAACAACAAAACTTCCAATTTTGCATTCGGAAACTTACCCGACTTTCTTCACTCCAAGAGACAAAGAGCCTAGCCACTCATCCTCTGAGGAAACATCCTCAGAGTTTGTTTGGCTAGAAATAAAAATAACGAGAAAACAAAAATATGAAGGAAAAACAGAGCAAGTGCTCTGTAAAAATATATTTCTTCCTCTCGTTGGATTACATGATATTATATTATGTAAAGAAAATTACAAACTATATATAAGAGGTTATTCACCCTTTGTTCTTACTTAAAGACTAAGGAATCCTATGATAGGTGGGTTACAAGGAGAGTTTGGGGATTTAGACATCAAATATCTAAAGCAAAATATCTCAAAATGTCGGTCACAAATATCGGGAAGCTTCAGGAGAACACCGCAGCTGTGCATGCAAGAGGGCTGCGAAATTTCACAGCAAAATGACAACATTTTCGTAGCCCAAGGCTGATTTCACAGTCGTGCAAAAATCTTCCTTCAGCTTGGAGTGATCGGCTCCCAATGGCTGTAACTCCTTCATTTCAAGTCCGAATCATGCATCATTTGAAGCATTGGATTGTTGAATTCCCGAGCTTTGAAACGACATATAGTATGAATAAATTGAACTCTACAAAGTCCTCCAAAAGTGGCTGACATGACTATCATCTAGAATGCTTCATGTTAGATTTCTCTTTGCTTTCCCCTCCTTGCATTCTGGATTTGCTTATGGCAAAGGACTTCAAAGCTTTGGTTCTTCATGTTTCTGAGCTTTCCATTGCTTTGCCATGGATTCTAAAGAACTCTCCTCAATCTTGGATTGGTTTGCTGATCATATTACTAACAAAAACACCAAAACTTACACACTTTGATTAGAAATGATTGCAAAGGTCCTTAACAAGCCAATTGAGTTAAAAGGTAATAACTACTACTTAAAAGTGTTTAAAAGAGTTAATTACAAGCTATAAAATAGCACTTTTTGAGTAGTAATCAACTCTCTCTAACACTTGATCAATAAATGGCAATGGAAAATGATCCTTCCTTGTCACAACATTTAATTTTCTATAATCAATACACACCCTCCAACCTGAAGTGAGGCGTGTAGCGACTTCTTCTCCCTTTTCATTTTGCACCACTTGATCCCTGATTTCTTTGGTACTACTCAAGTAGGACTCACTCATGGGCTATCTGATATGGGGTAGATAATACAGGCTTGAAGTAGCTTAAGAACCTCAGCTTGCACCACCTCTTGCATATGAGGATTCAATCTTCTTTGAGGTCGACGAATTGACTTAGCTTCTTCTTCCATGTATATATGATGTGTACAGACTAAAGGACTGGTGCCTTTCAAGTAAGATATTTGCCATCCTATCTCTTTCTTATATCTTCTGAGAACTTCAAGCAAACACTCCTCCTGAGGAGTAGTAAGAGATGAAGATATAACAATAGGGCACTTCTTATTCTCTTCTAGGTATGCATACTTCAACTCCGTGGGTAGGGGCTTTAGGTTAAGCTTTAGGGGCTCCTCTTTAACAGCTTCTTGTGCTTCCTCTTTATTGAACAAAGGTAGGATTTCTTCTATCCTTCTCCAACCTGGTAGAGTAGCAAGCAAATCTGAGGGTTTAGGCAACCCTTCATCAAGATCCCCAAGACTTTCATTCAAGTTCTCTTGTATTTTCTTATTACAATGCTCCTCCACTAAAGTGTCAATAATGCACACTTTTTTCTGGACCTTCTTCTTCTTCCGGATTGATTGGCCTCTTGGACATATAGAAGATATTTAGCTCCAATGTCATGTTGCCAAATGAGAGTTGCATGAGTCCATTCCTACAATTTATGATTGCGTTTGATGTAGCTAGGAATGGTCTTCCAAGAATGATAGGAACATAATTAGTTTCCTTGAAAATTGGGTCTGTATCAAGAACAACAAAATCCACTGGATAGTAGAAATTGTCAACTTGAACTAAGCCATCTTCAATTATCCCTCTTGGAATTTTCACTGATCTATCTGCTAGAGATAGAGTGATTGATGTTGGCTTCAATTCACCAAGTCCCAATTGGCTTGTAGACAAAGTATGGTAGCAAATTCACACTTTCCCCCAAGTCAAACAAAGATTTCTCCACTACAGTTCCTCCAATCATCACTGAGATGGTAGGGCAACCCGGATCTTTGTACTTCACCGGAGACTTGCATTGTATGATGGCGCTTACTTGATTAGTCAAGAAGGCTTTCTTATTCACATTCAACCCTCTTTTGATAGTGCACAAGTCCTTCAGGAATTTTGCATAAGTCGACACTTGTTTGATCATGTCTAGCAATGGGATCTTAACCTTCACCTGTCTCAATACTTCAAGAATTTCTGATGCATTTCTAATTCCCTTTTTCCCATGGAAAGCTTGAGGAAAAGGTGGAGGTATGTGTTTCTTCATCACATCTCCTTTGATAACTATTTTCTCATGATTTTCATTCACTGATGAATCATGGTCCTCTTTCCTTCCACTTTTCCCTTTCTTCTTTTCTTTGATTTCCTCTCTCTTCTCTGTCTCTTCTTCTTCACCCTCTTTTTCATCACATGGCTTGGGTTTTGGCAGCTCATCCTCTTTACCACTCCTTATAGTGATCAAGGCTTTGACGTCCCTCACCTGTGAAGATTCTCCCTTATGAGCTTCCATTTCATGGATACCTTTGGGGTTTTGGTGAGGTTGAGAAGGAAATATCCCCTTCTCTTGCACTGTGTTAAGGTTGGTGAGCCTTGATTGAATATTAGAGATGATCTATCTTCTGAGATAGATCATTTTTCATTCCATCCATTCTTTTATTCAATGTATTCTGTACATTGTCAATTCTTTAACTGAGTTGAGCATTGATGGATTTCTTATCTCCAACAAAATCTCCCATGACCTTGCTTAGATTCACTATTGCTTGCTCAAGATTTAAAGCTTGTTGAGATGCTTAGCCTGGTTGAGTGTACTGAAGTGCTCTTGGCTTCCAGAAGAAATTTGGATGGTTCCTCCAATTTGAATTGTAGATATTTCCATATGAAGCATTGTTGTTGGGCTTGAATTATCCATTGACATTCGCTTGATCTCCAAAAATTTCTTTAACAGCTAGAATTGTAGGACACTCCTCCACCAAGTGCTTATAAGATTGACAAATAGAACAAGGTATAACTTGTACTGGTGTTTCAGAAATGACTTGCATTTCACATATCTTTTTCAGTTCTAGCTCCTCCAATCTTCTTGCCATAGATGTAACTTTTGCTTTCATGTTAATATCTTCATTCAAAGTATACATCCCAGCCTTAGCATTAAGGGTATTTGGTTGAGACTTCAGCTTTCCCACTTCTCCCTTGTTCGGTTCATCCCATCCTCTTGAGACTTCAGTAACATAATTCAAAAAATCCATGGCTTCCTCCTGATTCTTACTCATGAAATCTCCTCCACAATCACCTTACAAAGATTCACAATTACTTGTTCCAGATTCGAGGCTTGCGGAGGTGCTTGGCCAGGTTGCGTGTATTGAGATGCCCTTGGCTTCCAAGAGAAATTCAGATGGTTCTTCCAATTTTGAATTGTAAGTGTTGCCATATAAAGAATTGTTATTGGGCTTAAATTGTCCAATAACATTTGCTTGATCCCCAAACATTTCTCTCACAACTGGAATCGTAGGACACTCCTCCACCAAGTGCTCAAAATATTGACAAATGGAACATGGCATAGCTTGCATCGATGTTTCAGAAATGGCCTGCGCTTCTCATATCTTCTTCATTTCTAGCTCCTCCAATCTTCTTGCCTAACTTTTGCTTTCATGTCGATGTCTTCATTCACAGTATACATCATAGCCTTAGCATTAAGAGCATTAGGTTGAGACATCATTCTTCCCATTTCTTTGGCATTCAGCTCATCCCATCCTCTTGAAACTTCAGCCACATAACTCAAGAAATCCATGGCTTCCTCTGGATTCTTACTCATGAAGTCTCCTCCGCACATCGTTTCTAAGAATTGTTTCATTGAGGAAGACATACCGTCATAAAAATAGCTCACCAATAGCCATGTATCAAAGCCATGGTGAGGACAAGCATTAATAGCTTCCATGTATCTCTCCCAACACTCATAGAATTTCTCATTCTCTTTAGCTGAGAGGTTTGAAATTTGCCTTTTCAAGCCATTGGTCCTATGAGTGGGGAAAAATTTCTTGAGATATTCAGCTTGCAAATCAATCCAAGTTCGGATACTCCTTGGCCTTAAAGAATTAAGCCATACCTTGGCCTTATCCTTTAAGGTGAAAGGAAATAGTTTGAGCCTGATCAAGTTGATTGAAGCTCCTCCTTCTTGGAAAGTATTACAAACCTCCTCAAATTCCTTGATATGCGCATAGGGATTCTCACTTTCCATCCCATGGAAAGTAGGTAGAAGTGGCACAATATGTGATTGGATCACTAGTTGCTCTATAGGTGGCACTATACATGACAGTGCACTCATACAAGGTGGATGCATGTGATCCCTCATGGATCGGTATGCGTTGAAATTCTCCTCCTGAGCATGTTGACTATGTTGATCTTCAGGTGTAGCTTCCATGACGTTCACGCATAATTCCAACTCTGTTGCATGAGGATTTTTTATTTTCACAAGTCTTCCCTCAATGTCTCGTATCCAATAGGGCATGCACAACTAGTAATAATTGAAACAAAAACAAGGAAAAAAAACCAAACAAAAGAAAAAACAATTCTAGAGAAAAAAAAAGGTTAACTAAAAAATAAATAAAAATGTTATATCACAAGTGTTCTGTAAAGGTTATATCACTATGAAGTGGCACCATCCCCGACAACGACGCCATTTGATTTTTCCCCTGTTGGTGTTCTATTTAATTCAGTCCTCAGACGGGAGTTATCAACAAAATTTATAAACCTAATTCACCATACACTAGGGTAGCATAGCTAACATAGTATAGTGGTTCTAGGATCGTCCATAGGGATGGGTTTTCATATTACGAGTGATATTAGTTTAAGTATTGAAATGGTGTTTTTTCCTTTATGAGTTAAATTTAAAAGAAAACATAATTTTGGTTGAAAAGGGTTGGTTTTAAATTAACCAAAAACAGTAACTGAGATTAATTATAAAGAAAAGGTTTCTTGGAGTTTTAGGTCACTAGGTTCAGGTTCCTTAGACAAAAGGGGAGATTCCGGATCTTTTCCTCGCGTTGGGGATAATGACTTAAAGAATGGTTATCTCCTAAACCGGTGTGTATTTAGCAACCAAGTTTTGATCCCACTGATCTATTAAAAACTGTAGTTACTTTCCCATTAATGACTTCAAATGCTAAAGACCTCTCACTGTGAATCATCTTTCAATGGCTCGTAAGAGATAACTAATAGACATCCATGGATTCCATGGAGCCTGAAAAGCTTACCAAATATTGGCCATTCAAGGTAATCCTACCTTTAAACGACCTCCCAGAGGCTCGTAAGAGATAACTAATGGATCTCCAGGGAGTCCGAAAAGCTTACCAAGTATTGGCCTAAGTGATTTTAAGGGATTTTAAGTTAAACCTAAAAATAAAAACCACTAACGGGTAACAACTCTCCTCATTTAAAGCAAGGAAAACTCCCACCTTTGTATCTGGATCCCTTACCTAGCTTCCTTCAGTCCAAGAAACGAAATACCTAGCCACTCATCCTCTGTGAAAAAATCCTTAGAGGTTGTTTGGCTAGAAAGAAGATAAATAAAATGAATAGGTAAGGTAGAGCTAAAGTTTTGTGTATTTCTTACTAAAAGAATTTACAAGTGTTCTCTGGAATTTCTTCCGAGATTCTGAAATTACAAAAAAGGATTCAGAATTTCTTTCGAGATATTACAAAAGAGATATTTTAAGACATATATAGAGAGATATTTTTAACCCCTCATCTAAATATCCTAAATATCTAAAAATATCTTTAGCTGGTTATAAGGAGAAAATAGGTAATTACACAAAATATCTCGAGATAAATATCACAAAATATCTTTAGCTGAAATTCATCTTTCACAGTCTTGCTCTCTATCCTGCAGCTTGTACTCCTTTTTGTATTTCACATGCTTTGCGAAAATTTTGCATAGCCATGCGAAATTGCTGGATGTTAGATTTCTTCTTTGATTCTCTTCCTTGCACACTTGATTGATTTGGCAAAGGCTACGAAGCTCTCCAAAACTTGAATTCTTCATGTGTTTGAGCTTCAACTTGCTTTGCCATGGGCTATACAAAATTCTCCCTCATTCTTGGTTCGTTTTAATAATAAAAAAGCTATCAAAAACACCAAAACTTGCCAAAAACTGATTAGAAACACTTACAAGGGTCTTTAATATGTCAATTGAGTTAAAAGGTAATAAATACTACTCAAAAGTGTTTAAAAGATTTTATAACAAGCTATAAAAGAGGACTTTTTGAGGATTAATCAGGTCATGAGCTCAAGGCTACAGATGCTATCAATAACTTAGGGTTGTGAATAATGTGAATGACTCTAGTTCATAAGATCAAGACTCTAGATTCAATGAACAGCTTGGGGTTGTGGCTGACAAGAAAGACTTCAAGTTGTGAGCTTAGCACTCTAGATGCTATGCATAACTTAAGGCTATCGATGACAAGAAAGACTGCAAGTTGTGAGTTTAGGGATCTAGATGATATGAACATCTTAGGGTTATGGTTGACATGAACAAGTTTGGGTCATAAGCTCATGTCTCTAGATGCTATGAACAATTGAGGGTTGTGTTTGACATGAATGACTTTGTGTCCTGAGCTCAAGGCTCTAGATGATATGAACTGCTCAGGGTTGTGGTTAACATGAAGGACTCCAAGTCACGAGTTCAAGGTTGTAGATGTTATGAACAACATAGGTTTGTGGTTGACATGAAGACTCCAGGTCATGAGCTTAGGGCTCTAGATTCTCTTAACAACTCAATATTGTGGATGACATAAATGACACCGATCATGACATTAGGCTTCCATATTTTCTAAACAACTCAATGCTATGGATGACATGAAAGAGTCCAGGTCATGAGCTAGGAGTTGTAGATGTCATACACAGGTCTAGGCTGTCGATCACATGAAAGACTTTTGGCTGTGAGCTGAGGGCTCTAGATGCTATGAACAACTTAGGATTGTGGATGACATGAATGACTCTGGGTCATGAGCTCCAGGTTCTATATAGTATACACAACTTATGGTTGTGGTTGACATGAACAACTTTGGGTTGTGAACTTAAGGCTTTAAATGCTATGGATAGATCAAAGCTATGAACTGCTCAAGGTTGTGGATGACATGAACGATTTTGGGTCGTGATCATAGGGCTTTAGATGTTATAAACTGCTCAAGGTGCTAGTTGACATGAGCGACTCTAGGTCATGAGATTAAGGCTATAGATGCAACGTACACCTCTGGGTTGTGGTTGACATGAATGACTTTGGGTCTTGAGCTCATGGCTTTAGATGCCATGAACAACTTAGGTTTATGGATGACATGAATGATTTTAGGTCTTGAGCTCAATACTCTAGATACTATGAACAACTTAGGGTTGTGGTTAACTTGAACAATTCTGAGTTGTGAGCTCAAGGGTCTAGGTTCTATGAATGGCCTAAGGTTGTTGATGACATGAACTACTCCGGGTCATGAGCTTAGGGCTTTAGATGTTGTGAATAGCTCGAGGCTATGATGAACAAGAACCACTCCGAGTCATGATCTTCGGCCTCTAGATGCTATGAACAACTCAGGGTTATGGTTGATATGAATGACTCTAAGTCATGAGGTTAGGGCTCTAAATGTTTTTAACAACTCAGGGTTGTGGATTACATGAACTATTCGGGGTCATGGCAGTAATATTCTATGAATAGATTAGGGTTTTGGTTGACATGATAGGCTCTGAGTCTTGAGCTCAAGGTTCTAAAAGTTATGAAAAACTAAAAGTTGTGGATGATATGAACGACTTGGGATCCCATGAGCTTCAGTCTTCTAGATTTTATGAACTGATCAGTGCTAGGAAAAATACTAATGATTTTGTGTCATGAGCTTTAGCCTTTAAATGCTATGGACTGCTCAATGTTATGAATGACATGAACGTCTCCGAGTCATGATCTTAGGGCCCAAGATGCTATCAACAACTCAGGGTTGTTGTTGACTTAAATAACTCTGGGTTGTGAGCTCAGGGGTCTAGATGCTATGAAGAACTCAGGGTGTTAGATGATATGAATGACTCGAGATTTTATGAACTTAGTCCTCTAGATGCTATGAACAGCTCAGGGATGAGGACGATATGAATAATTCTTGGTTGTGAGCCCATGACTCTAAATGATATGAATAAATTAAGGCTATGGATGACATGAATGACCCTAGGTAGTGAGCTAAGGGCTCTAAATGCTATGAACAACTTAGTACTATGGTTGACAAGAACAACTCTGGGTCATGAGATCAACGCTCTAAGTGCTATGAATAGCTCAAGGCTATGGATGACATGAATGGCTCCGGGTCATGAACTCAGGGCTCTAGACACTATGAACAGCCTAAGGTTATGGTTGACATGAATGACTCTGGATCATGAGCTCACAACTCTAAATGTTATGAAGAGCTCAAGGCTATGAATGATATAAACTACTCTAAGTCATGAGCTGAGGGCAATAGATGCTATGAACAACTAAGCATTATGGATGATATGAACGACTCAGGATCCTATGAGGTGAAGCCTCTAGATACTAAGTACAACTCAAAGTTGTGGATGATATGAATTTGTCTTCATTGTGAGCTCAAGGTTATGGATGACATGGATGACTCTAGGTCGTGAGTTTAGAGTTATGGATGACATGAATAACTTAGGATCCCGCGAGCCCAAGCTTCTAGATGCTATGAACAACTTAGGGTTGAGGATAACATGAATGATTATTGGTCCTAAGTCAATGAATTTAAATGCTATGAACAATTGAAGGTTGTGCATCATATGAAAGACTCTAAGCCGTGAGCTTAGGGCTCTATATATTATGAAAGGCCCAGGGTTATGGTTTACAAGAATGAGCTTGGGTCATGAGCTTAGGGCTCTAGATGCTATAAACAACTCACGACTGTTAATGACATGAACTACTCTAGGTCATGAGCTAAATACTTTAGATGCTATGAACAACTCAGGGTTGTAGATGATATCAATGACTTGTGATCTCGTGACCTCAATCCTCTAGATGCTATGTGCAGCTCAAGGTTGTGAATCATATGAATAGTTCTTGGTCGTGAGCTCATGGTTTTAAATGCTATGAGCATATGAGGACTGTAGATGACATGAATGACTCTGGGTAGTGTGCTCAAGGCTCTAGATGCTATGAATAACTTAAGACTATGTTTGACACTAGCAAATCTAGGACGTGAGCTCAACGCTTTAGATGCTATGAACAACTCAAGGTTATAGTTGACATGAATAACTCCAGGTTATGAGTTGAGGGCTCTAGATGCTATGAACAACTCGGGGTTATGGATGACATGAACGACTCTAAGTCATGAGTTCGGGGCTCTAGATATTGTGAAGAACGTGGGCCAGTTGTTAACATGAACAACTCCAAGTCATGAGCTTAGGGCTATAGATGCTATGAACAACTCCATGTTATGGATGATACACATGATTCTAGGTCATGAGCTCAAGGATTTAGATGCTATGAACAACTCAGGGTTGTGGAAGATATGAGCAATTTTTTGTCATGAACTCAATGCTCTAGACATAATGAACAACTCAGGGTTATGGATGAATAAATGACTTTAGGTCGTGAGCTAAGGACCTTAGATGTTATGAACACCTCATTATAGTGGATGATATGAATGACTCGGGATCCCGCGACTTAGGCCTCTAAATGCTATGAATAACTTAGGGTTGAGAATGATATGAATGATTCTTGGTCGTGAGCCTATGGATTTAGATGCTATCAAAAACTAAGGGTAGTGGATGACGTAGAGGACTTCTGGTCATGAGCTCAAGGCTTTATATGCCATGAACAACTCAGGGTTACGGTTGACAAGAACGAGTCCCAGGCTTGAGCTCAAGGCTCTAGATGCTATGAACAACTCAAGGTTATGGGTGACATGAGCTACTCTAGGTCATGACCTTAGGGCTCGGGATGCTTTGAAGAACTCAGGGTATTGGGAGATATGAATGAATTGGGATCCTGTGAGCTTAGGCCTCTATATGCTATGAACAACTCAAGGTTGTAAATGATATGAACGATTCTTGGTCATGATCCATGGCTCTAAATTCTATGAACAACATAGGGCTATGGATGGCATGAACGAGTTCGGGTAGTGAGCTTAAGGCTCTAGATGGTACGATTAACTTAGGGTTGTTGTTGACATGAACAACTCTAAGTCCTGCATTCAATATTCTAGATTCTATGAATAGATCAAGGGTATGGATGTGATTACTACTCAAAAAGTGCTATTTCATAGCTTGTAATTAACTCTTTTAAACACTTTTGAGTAGTAGTTATTACCTTTTAACCCAATTAACATATTAAGGACCTTTGCAATCAATTCTAATCAAATTGTGTTAAGTTTTGGTGTTTTGATAGCTTTTTGATCACCAAAGCAATCCAAGATTGAGGAGAGTTCTTTGGAATCCATGGCAAAGCAAATGGAAAGCTCAGAAACATGAAGAACCAAAGCTTTGAAGCTTTAAAGTCCTTTGCCATAAGCAAATCCGGAATGCAAGGAGGAGAAGCAAAGAGAAATCTAACATGAAGCA
Organism: Vitis amurensis; assembly: GCA_037355405.1. Classification (NCBI taxonomy): domain Eukaryota; kingdom Viridiplantae; phylum Streptophyta; class Magnoliopsida; order Vitales; family Vitaceae; genus Vitis; species Vitis amurensis. The sequence continues at coordinate 36,774 of JBAPGN010003030.1, read as the reverse complement.
TTCTAGATGACAGTCATGTAAGCCACTTTTGGAGCACTTCCTGGAGTTAAATTTATGCATTCTATATGTCGTTTCGAAGCTCGGGAAGTCAAAAATCCAATGATTCAAATAGTGTGTGATTCGGAGTTGAAATGAAGGAGTTACAGCCATTGGAAGCCGATCACTCCAAGCTGAAGGCAGATTTTGCACAGTTGCGAAATCAGCCTTGGGCTGCGAAAATGATGTCCTTTTGTTGCAAAATTTTCGCAGCCATTTTGCACAGTGCCACGATGTTCTCCTGAAGCTTCCTGATATTTGTGACCGACATTTTAAGATTTTTTGCTTTAGATATTTGATGTCTAAATCCCCAAACTCTCCTTGTAACCCACCTATCATAGGATTCCTTAGTCTTTAAGTAAGAACAAAGGGTGAATAACCTCTTATATATAGTTTATAATTTTCTTTACATAGGATACATAATCTCGGGAGCTTGTTCTCAGAGACGCATCCTTTGTACAGTTTTGGAAGGAAGTAAAAATACAAAGAACTTGCTCTACTTTTCATATATATTTTTGTTTTCTCATTAGTTTTCTTTCTAGCCAATCAAACTCTAAGGATTTTTCCTCAGAGAATGAGAGGCTAGGCTCTTCGTCTCTTGGAGTGAAGAAAGCCGGGTAAGTTTCCTCATGCATAAATTGGAAGTTTTGTTGTTTTAGTTTTTAATGAAGAGAAAGTGTGACCCGTTAATGGTTTTTATCTTTTTAGTTAACTTAAAACGCCTTTAAATCACCTAGGCCAACACTTGGTAAGGCAAGTGATCTCCATCCATTGAGATGCACTTGTTTACCTCTTGTGAGCCTTTGGGAGGTGGTTTGAAGGTAGGATTTTCTAGAATAGCCAACACTTGGTAAGCTTTTGGACTCTAAGGAGACATCCATTAGTTATCTCTTGCGAGCTTTTGACGAGTAATCCAAGGTTAAGGATCACCTTGAATGGCAAATGCTAGGTGAGAGGCATGAGTCATTGCAAGGTGCATCAGTGAGAGGGATTTAGTGTTTGAACCCATTAAGGGGAAGCATCTGTACCACACCGGTTAGAGAATTAACTATATGTTAATTCTCTAATGCTATGAAAAGAAACAAGTGACCGGAACTCCCTTTTTGTATAAGGAACCTGAGCCTAGTGATCTAAACTCCAAGAAACACTTTTCTTTGTAATTAAAATCAGTTACTATTATTTTTGGTTAGCTTAAAACCAATCTTTTTTCAAACATCTTTATGTTTTCTTTTAAAGCTAACCTTGAAATGAAAAGACACCAATTTAGCTTTGGATTAATATCAATTGTGAAGTGAAAACCCATCCCAGTGAACGACCCTAGAGCCACTATGCTATGCTAGCTAAGGCTATCCTAGTACATGGTGTAATAGGTTATAAATTTTGTTGATTACTCCCTTCTAAAGACCACAATCAAGGGACACCAGCTGGACACGAATCAAATGGTACCACTGTCAAGGACCATTGAGAGGACATGAATCAGCTGAGACACCAATTAGGAACGAATCAGGATAACATGAACAACTCTGGGTCATGAGCCGCTCAGGCTAGGACCCGCTAAATAGACTGATTCCTAGTAATAGCATAGGTTGTAGTGTTAAATGAATACTCTAGGTCGTGAGAGCTCAACAATATTCCAAGAAATGCTTATGTCGAATACTACGCTTTGACATGAGAATGGAAATATATATGAAGATCTAGCTAATTCAGGGCTGTGAACTCAAGCTGCTACATCTAATGAACTACTCAGTTTACGGAAATTTCGGTAGTGGAATTCCCTCGGATAACATGAGAATGACCTCGCGCGAGAACTGTCTGAGACTCACACTCTAGATGCTATTGACAACTCTCAAGGTTAGGATATAATGAGCATCGACTCCGTCTCCATTGAAAAATCAAAGTGCTTTAGTGCTCATTTGAGAATTCACTCAAGAGTCTGTGGAGACGTCGCCAGCAGAAACGGAAAAATGAGTGGAACGACTTGTGGAAGTCGAGAGCTTAGAGCCCCCCTGTAAATGCTACGAAATACATAGGATTGTGGTGATTGCATGAGTCTAAGTGTGAGCTATAAGGATACTCGAAAATAGTTATGGAATAGGAGCTTAGGTTTCGGGACGTTGCTCTAAAACTGATGTCATCGAAACAGTTTATAGAAATCCGGATGAATAAAAGCTCTAGATCGTTATGATAGCATAAGGCTCATGATGAAGTAACCAGAAATGAGGAATGAATTTGTCCGTTCATGAGCTCAGAGCTACTCCCACAATGAGTTATAGAAAATTAACCCGTGAGAAATATACTGGCATTGAATCAATGATCATGAAACACTTGCAGGATCCCTCATGAGTCTTAACACCTCTCTTAGAATAGGATGAACAACTCTGTGCTTGGATCCTGACATGAATTGCTCGTTAGTCATGAGAGTACCCCGAAAATAGCTTCTAGTTCGCTACGAGTATGAAACAAGCTCTCCAACATTAGTGATGAGCATGACTTAATAGTAACCACTCATATGAGCACCGCCTCCGTCTCAAAGATCCTATGAACACTAAGGATTGTGGAATGATTTGCATGATCCAGATGTCGTAAGCTCAAGCTCTGATATTTTAAACAACTTAGAGATGCTGGCTGATAGGATAAAACGCTAGATTGAGATGTTGGTATGGAACTCAGATGCCTGATAGATGCTATTGAAGCTCAAGGTTCCACTGGATTACGCATAACACAGTTTTAGGTTGGTGAGTCTTAAACCCTCTAGAGCTACAAATACATTAGGGCATTGATGATTGAAACTAATTCTACGTTCCACTCGGTGCTCTCGCGTTTACATTCTGATTATGAATAGCCTCGATGGTTAGTGATAACCGAGTACCCGAAATGTGTGAATGACTGTTAGTTGCGAGTTAGAGACTCCGTGAATGCTCTAAGGAGCTTAGGTCTATCAGTCCATTAGACACTGAACGTACTTATGGTATTCACTGAGTTAGGGCTCTAGAGTCAGTGAGAAAAACGTAAAGTCCAGTTGGATGTATGAGCTACTCCGGTAGAAGTCGATTAGCCTGGCTTTAGAGTGCTTATGAAATAACTAGCGGTTATGTGAGTACCGTGAGTAATAAAATAAGATCAGGATCGATCCGTATGGACTTCAGCTCTAATCATAATCAACAGATTCAAGGCTAAGAATCATACTGGTAAACACGTCAAATAACGTGTCTCTGACCGCCGCAAAAGCTGCAAAATGTTACCAATAATTTAGGATTGTTTCTAAACAATGACGATTCCTCAAGATTATGAGTCTTCTGTTGAGAGTGCAAGAACGGAATGATAGACAAAATCAGGGTTTTGGATTGACAATTATCGACATATGGGGTCGTGGGTTTTTAGAGGTCCTCGTAGATTGTTATGAAACCCTTACGAGGCGTTAGTGGATGATATGAACCTTGGGTCCATGAGCATAGCTTAAATACTATGAATACTTGGTTTGTGGTTCACAATGAAACATCTTTGGGTCTGAGCATCGGGGTTGTAGAAGCCTATCCCGATGTAATATGCGAGCAACTTAGGGTTGCAAATGAAGTTATGAACTATTGCAAATAAGAGCATGAAGTCAGTCTCTTGATGATCCGAATATTGTACAGCCCATGGTGATGTTGATATGCACATTCTGTCGTGAAACCAAGGATATTAGATCTGCCCTGAAAAGTGAATACGACTATTTCGTGTGGATATAGATCACGACCCTGATTTGCGGTCGAAACTGAGAGTCAGCTACTAGAGTGTTTAGAATCAAATATCTCCAGGTTGGTCCATGAAATACCGGAGAAAATCGGGTCAGAGCTAAGCACTCAAGTTAGAATCCGTCGATACCGAAAAATTCCGGACGATACCCGAAAGAGTTATAGCGTACTAGTAACTTCACTACCTCAGTGTAGATAACCCGGAAACGAACTTCGGCTCCTATATGCTTAGAGAAATCTGATAGATGTCTATGCAGAGCTTCAGGGTACTGATGATTGATGATGCCCTCCTCGGTCATGGCTAAGGCTGAGATGCTAGTCATCAGCCGTAAAAAGATCAGATTGGCTCCCGACGTAGTATATGAAGACGTACTTATGGTCATGAGTGTGATGAAGTCATCGATCGAGCACTGAATGAGCAGAAACTCCTAGGCGTTCAATAGTTGATGCATGAATTAGCACATCTACAAGCCGTGAGCTCAAGCTCTAGATCACTATGAATAACTTAGGTATGGATTCACCATGAGCCTACACTATGTCATGAGTATTGGAATTAAAGGGCTCTATATTGCATCCCTAGTTGAGTAAAGGCCGAAATTAAAGTGTTTGTTCCAGTCATATGAACCAACTCAACATTACGAGTGATTCTTATACAAAAAGTATTTAAATCAGTCAGCCCAACCTCTAGATGCTATGACCTAGCTTTAGGCTAAGTAAACGGTATAAAATTGATTATTGAATGTTTTTTTTAGGATCCGAGTCGCCCATGGCCCACAAGATATGATATCTCCAAGGTTGTGGATGAGCATGAATGACTTGGGTGTGAGCTCAAAACTCTAGTATATTTATGAATGGCGCAGGGTTGGGTTGGCTTATGGAATGACTTCGTGTCCTGAGATCAGGCTCTTGCATGTTAGAAATAACTCAGGATTATGTGGATAGACAAAGGAAATGTTAATGACTCTAGATGCTACTCTAGAAGGTCTAGTTGCGATGCTCTTGAACTAACAGGAGTTGCGAATGATAAGAATACCCGATCATCGTGATCTTGTGAGCAGTAGGCCTCCGACGCATAGATTCTTTATAACAACTTAAGTTTGGATTTGATATGAATGATTCTGTAGCTCGAAAAGGTATGTTGACATCGAGGCAGTATCCAGTAAGTATATCGCCCTGACAAGGTATATGTGAATGAATTAAACAATTTATCTGCGTCGTGAGCTCAGGCTCGAGCATGGCTGCCACGAAATATGCTAAAGGGTTGTGAGAGTAGGAAATGTTATATACGAGGAAAATATGAACGTCTGTTTGGAAACAATTTAGGTTCGCTGCTTTACATCAAGGCTCTTGAGTTATCCTCGCAGAAAACTCAAGGGATGTAGATGCAGAACAGCTCAAGGCTTATGGATTGGCCCGAATCGCAGATCACAAGAAAATAGTTATGAGTGAGGTATCTAGGAAGCTTTCAGTTATAAATTCGCAGCGTGGTAGTAAACGTGGAAATTTCTAGGCCATGAAACTCGATCCACCCCAGTGTGAACTAGATTTTAAAAATGCTATGAAATTTTCAGGGTTGGAGATCGGCCGAGTATATAACCTGAATCAAAACTAATGTTCAGGGGTATGAAAGGATCTAGATGCTAGTTCCAAGAAAAGGAACAATTCAAGTTTGCCTGAGAAAATCAAGTTGAAACGACCTTGCTCAGTCGATGAGTCATCCACGGGAACTCTTAGATGCTCATGACACAATTCAAGCTAAATCTCAGGTTGCGAGCACTTTCTCCGCGGTCGTGAGCTTAGGCTTCTATATGCGTATGAATTAGCCCACGATCTAATGACAAAGTTATTCTCGTCATTAGATACCCTCCGAGGCTCTATAGGTTTAATGGAAATACAGTTAGGGTTTTTGCGAGTACCGTAATAGATATAAGAACTGTCGTCCTCGGGCGCGATACTCGTGCATAACTCTCCGCCAAATTTTGGTATGTTTATGATCTATGCCTAGGAGCGGAAATGGTAGAATTCCGGGCCAGTACCGGGAATGTTGAATCGGTATCCGAGCTAACCCGAAATGTTGACACTGATACGAAGAGCCGAATAAAATATATGTTAGAAGTTCTAGCCCATGCTCTAAAGATTTGCCCCCGAATTGCGATAGTAATAGAAATGTGATCACATGATCCAACTCCTAGTACGATGAGACTCCTAAACCAAACTCTATTCAGTAGCTCCTGCGATTATAGATGTATGAATCACTCACGAGTACGGATTCGAGACCACTCCGGGCGTGAGCTAAAGGGTACGAAAACTGTCGGATACCCAGAAAGGAAGAATTCAAGTTCGCGAACGGAAATGTAGAATCCGAGCCAGTCCTTGATGTGAATCGTGCGGAGTACCGAAACTGTCCGGACGAAGTAGCAGAAAAGCAGATCAGTCGCAGTAAGTAACGAAATGGTAGAATCGAAGCCGTACCGGGAAATGGTAATTCTCGGTACCGTAACGTCGACGGTACCAAAAAGGTAAGATAGTGCAGAAACGAAAAATGGTAAATCGGGAGTACGGAAATGTAGAATCCGTCGAGTACCGAAAAACTGTCGGTTGACCAGAAAAGTGTAGAATCAAGTCGCAGAAACGAAGTAGAATGGGCCAGTACTGAATTGTTAGAATCCGTGCGAGTACGAAAAAAACTGTCGGACGGTACAGAAAGAATAATCAGTCGCAAAAACGGGGAAAATGTAGATCCGCCAGTACCTTAAATGAGAGAAATCCGCAAAGTACGAAAAATCGTCGGACGATAGCAGAAAGTGTAGAATCGAGTCGCGAGACGAAAGTTAGAATCGAAGCCAGAGTACGGAAATGGTCAGATCCGGAGAGTCACCGATCAAACTTGGCGAGTACAGAAAAGTGAGACAGTCGCAAAAAGAAATTGTTAGAATCAGATGCAGTACCGGAAATGTAGATCCGCGTACCGTAAAACTGTCCCGGACGACAGAAAGTGTAGATGTCGCAGAAACGAAAATGGTAGATACGGGCATACGGAATGGATAGATCCGTGCAGAGACCGAAAACTGTCCGGACGAATACCGAAAGATATCATCGCAGAACGGAACAGGATAGATCCTGCGCTATACGAATGTAAATCCGTTGCGAGTACCGAACTGTCCGGATACCCGAAAGGTTAGAATCAGTCTCGTCAAAATTGTAGAATCCGGGCCAGTTAGGAATGGTAGAAGCCAGGTCGGAGTTTTCGAAACCGGAGTACCAAAAGTGTATCAGTGTCGCAGGACCGAAGTAGGAAATTCCGGGCCTTCTATTGATGCTGATGAATAATATAGGGTTTACTGAGTCCCCAGAATTACTTCAGCTTGTCAACTTAGGCCTTTAGATAGCCCTGAACTGTAATGCCAGTGCTTTGAGCTGTCATGGATGAGTATATGACTTCCAATCAGTATGCTGAGGCTTGATCCTAGTAAACCGCGGGTCGAGAGGCTTAATAATCGTGCGACATAAATTAATTTTACTTGGACCCTTAAGACACTAGATGCTATGAAAGGCGTCATGGCAATGGATGAAATGAAGCACTTTGAGGGTATTGGAGCTAATATGAATTATGATACGAACCTCCCCACCGGAAGCCAACTTTGGGTTGTAAGCTCAAGGCTCTAGATTATTGAAAACTCATAGTTGTGGATGAAAAAAAAGAACGGACTCAAGTATCCCGTGATCTCGGCCTTTAGATAGCATGAATAGTTCACGGTTTAGATCATATCAGATGATTCTGGTCATTGCAGCCTATGAGTCCAAAATTCTAGATATAAACTCAGGGTTATGCGTAATATTAGTAGTACCAAGAGTCATTGGGTCAGGGTTACCATGCTATTAAAAACTCAAGTCTGTGGAGATGACCAATTAACAATTCGAGGTCGCAGGCTCATGGGCTTTAGATAGCTAATGAATAAACCGACTGTAAGAGTTTGTTTGGTTTGCACGCTACTAATGATCCAACGTGAAGCCTCCCATAAGAGTGTTCAAGCTTTCAATGTTAGATGCGCAAAAACGAATGATGATAAATTAAGTTCCCAAGTCCTACGGAAATGTAGCCGTAGATAGCACAGGGTGTATGATAGTAATATGGCTACTGCCGACTCGTGAGTTCAAGGCTATGGACTTTATCAACAACTCAAATTATGAGTAGCCATGTATTGAACAACATTCGAGTATTCCTTGACAGCTCGAGCATTCTCTACAGAATAGAATGTGATGTCATAATATCTCAAGGTGGTGATTTAGAGATGAATTCGATTCAACACGATGCATGAACTAATAGGACGTAGATGTGGATGACATGAACAACTCAGGTCGGTGACCTCAACCCTTCTAGATTTAGATGAAAACAACACAGCGGTTATGGTGACAGTACCGGGACATGATGATACGAAAATCTCTTGGCCCGTGAGCTCAGGCTCTAATGCAATTGAAAAGCTATTAGGCTATGAAAAATCAAATGACGTCGGGTCCATGAGCTCAAGGCTCTAAAAATACTATGAACAGTAGTTTACCTCCTCAAAAGTTAACCTATGTATTTAACATGAATGACTCCAGGTCGTAGAGTTAGGCTTCACGGATACCATGGTCATTAAACTCAGAGTTGTGAGATTAATGACCCAAGAATGCGAGATCATGGTTGTGAGAGAGAGACATTACATGCGTGTTCGCATATCTGGGCCTGTTTCAGCGGGAATTGAATATGATAGTCCACACGTACCTGGCTGCTCCTTGATGAGGCCGAGTAATCAACAAAATTACCCGAAAAAATAACTAGGACCTATTACACCTAATGAACCTGAGACGAGGTAGCAAATATCACACGCGCTAAGCGTTAGAATCATTACCCAAGGCATAGTGCTCTAGGAAGTCATTTAACGCGAAAAATGTTTTCACTTCACAATATGATATTTAATTCGAGAAGGCTTGAATTGGTGACTACCTTTGCATTTCGAGGATATAATGCTTGTAAAGAAACAATAAATGTTGAATGAAAACCCCGTTTGTTTTAAACTAAACCCAAAGATGAGTACCTGATTTTGACTTACAAAGATCCGTTTCTTGAGATTTAGATCATTAGGCTGACAGATTCTTCAGTACAAAAGAGGAGAGTTACCCAATGTGTTCACTTGTTTCTTTTTTCCGTCAAAATTAGACGACATTCAACATATATTCCACGGTACCAGATTCTAAAGCTGTAGAATGCGTTTGTTGTACAGATGGCTTTCGCCGAAAATAACAGAACGAAGATATCAAAGCTAAATCCTTCGATACTCAGCTGGATGCATCTTGCAAATGGCTCATACCTCGGTCCACCCCATAGCACTTAACGCATTCGTAAAATGAATTCTTTGGTTAACCTTGAGATATAAATTCCCCCGTCAAGAACGTTGCAGAGAAACTAATGGATGTCTCCTTTGGATCAAAAAGCGTGCAGTGCCCCTTGGGACAAAATATTCTAGAAAATCACCTACCTTCAAGCCACCTCCCAGGGCTTGAACAAGAGACATAAAACTAAAGGACTCTCCATGGCACGAGACACTGCCTTACCAAGTGTTGCCAAGATGATCTTCAACGGCGTGTTAAGTTAACTAAAAAGATAAAAAACCGTACCCAAACGGCTAACAACGATCTATTTGATCTCCAATTAAAGAACTAAAACAACAAAGATTCCCAAATTTGCATGTGGAAACTTACCCGGCTTTCTTCACCTCAAGAGACCAAAAAAGAGCTTAGCCTCTCATCCTCTGAGGAAAAATCCTCAGAGTTTGGTTGGCTAGAAAGAAAAAGAAATGAAATGAAAGAGAAGGAAAAAAAGAGCAGGCTCTGCTATATTCTATGATATTTTATCTATCGTATATCCCTGTTGGAATTACATGATTATGATGCCTGAGAAACAAGCTCTCAGAGGAGGCTATATATAAAGAAATTACAAACAATAAATCTGAGGCTTATTCACCCCTTTTCCAAACGTTTGAAATCAACAAGGAATCCTATTATTGGTGTGGTTTGGGTATTCCGGCTGCAAGGAGAAATACTGGGGGATATTTAATGACATACGATCGTTAAGAGATCTGAAGCAAAACTATCCAAAAGTGTCGTACCCCGAACTGTCCCGGGTCGGCAAATATCGGAGAAGCACTAAGGAACGCCATTTCGCAGGCTCGCAGAAAACAGGCTGCTGATAGGATATTCCGAAGACGCAGCCAAAAGTCTCTGCGAAATCACTTCGCAGCCCAGACGAAAATTCGTATAATGTATTCGCACATAGCGCTGGGCGAAGTGGTCTGTTCAACTGCTGCTTGAGTGTTTGGCTTCCAACGTGTCGTATATATCAGGAAACTTCAGGGGATGAACCTGCACGAGGCACTGTGCAGAGAAATGGGCCGCGAAACTCATTTCGCGAGACAAAAGGTGATTTCGCAACACTACGTTGGCACAAATTACTTTCCTGTACATGACTCGATAAGAAACTAGTGATTCGATTGAAATGGTTGTAAACTCCTTACCATGCAACTGTACCGAAAGTGTAGAAACCCGAAAGTTGTACGAGACCGGAACACCGTTTGAAAGCATTTGGAATTGCTTAGACTCCTGAAATTTGAAAGGTAAGTAGCCAATGTAGAAAAATAGACTTCGGAAGGCTCCAAAAGTGAGTACGGAAATTGTAGAATTGCCGTTAAATTACTGTTCCATCGAAGAATAGACTTAGGCAAATAGATTATTCTCTTGTGCTTCCACGAGTACCACTAAATACTTGTCAGTTATCCGATTTGCTTATGGAAAAGGACTCAAGCGTCGCCTTCAGTACGGACAAATGGTTAGAATCGAGCCATACGGGAAATGATAGATTCCGTGCGAAAGTACCGTAAAACTGTCGGACGGTACCCAAAAGGTAGACCGTCGCCAAGAATGTAGAATCGGCAATACGTGAATGGGAGACCCCTGTTTTTCCCGTGGTTTCTGAGCTTTCTCATATGCTTGCATGTACTCGAAAATAGACTCCCTCAACATAAACATACAGGAGTGTGACTGTTATATGAGTGTGCATCAAAAAAGCTAGAAATCACAACCCAAATAGCTATAACACTAATTGGATTAGAACTTATTCAGGGTCATCCGACTGTAACCCTTAGTACGAGAAATGAATTGGTAGAATCCTGCGGTTAAAAAGGCAATAACTACTATCAAAATGTTTAGTACCCGAAAAACTGTCGGCGAGATAGCCAGCAAATGTAAATTAGCAAATCTATCAAGTCGAGAAACCCGGAAAATGAAGAAAAGCCGAGTACACCTTAGTACTGGATGATTGGGTAGAAATCCCTGCCGGTAGTAAAGTAATCAATAGCTTAAAGCTAATCTACCAGGACAATAATAAGAATAGCTTGAAATTACGCGACGATGATGATAAATGACTTAGAGATCCTATGAGCTCAAAGCTAGCACAATGAGTGCATAGAGCATTCTCGCAAGGATTAAGGCAATTGATACGAACATTCACTGTCATGAGTCTATGAGTCTAAATGCTTGAGTATAGCTGGCAAAAGATGGTAGATCCCGTAATGACGCCAGTACCCGAAGGTAGAATGTACATTAAGCTCCAACTTCCGATTTAGGCTCAGGCCATTAAGGCTATGCATAGCTCAAGGTATTCTTGGATATGAAACTTATGATACAACCTTACCAAGTTCACCAGATAAACCAAGAATAAAGTAGACTCTAAATTGCTTATAAGAAGTCCATCTCCTCGAGTAAGTGAATAAGAGCGATGAAATGATACTTTCCGACTGGTCATCGCCTCAAGCTCTAGATGTCTATTGCAGACAAACTCAGGTTATAAGTTTGAGTTAATGAAGACCAATATGTCCCAGGTCGCTGACCTATAGGCTTCAAAAACTATGAAAGCTCATGTGTGGTGAGTAACGGTGTGACAACTGATGAATCGGACTTCGACCGCGTAAGCTCAGACTCTAGATTTTAAGAACAGTGAATAACCGTAAGTTGGAGTATGATAAGTTGACCAATAACATCGAGAGTAACTATTAGGAAGCTAGGCCTTTAGATGTTTGAACAACTAAATGGCTGAGGAGTTGATGCCACCTCCACCATTCTTCGGTCCATGAAACCTAATTGAGCTAAATGCTCATGACAACTTAGGGCTCATAGTTGACATGAATTACTTATATCATGTAAGCGGTAAGATTTGTGATGAGAGGCTTCACTTGGAAAAACTCAAGCGTGGTGAGTTGGTCAACCCGAAAAACCTGTATGATGGAGCTAACCTGGAGCTCAAGCCTCCTAAATGCTGATGAACAAAACTTTCAGGATTAAGGTTTGATACGAATATTATTGGTCAATGAGCAAATTGAGCCCCAGTTTAAATGGATATGAGATAATGAAGTCAACCTAGGGCTAGAAATGGAAAATTGGGGGATAGATCCGACTGAGACAATTCCCCTAGGTCGTGAGCAGGGTTCTAGAATGCTATGAATAACTCAATGTTGTGGCGTTGACATGAAAACTTCAGAGTTGTGACTCAGGACTCTAGGATGCAAGAATAGCTAGGTATGGATGACATGAGGATTCCGGGTGGGTTAGTTTAGTGTTATAGATGCTGACGAAAATAACTCAAGGTTTGTGGTTTACAATGAAACGACGTTCAATGGTTGTGAGACTTAAGCTTGCTTATGCTATGAAATACCTTGAGTGCCCCGCTAGAGTAGCCCGAATAGAACAAGTATGCCAACAACGTCTGGGTCATGAGACTTAGGGCTTTATATACTATAGCAGCTCAGACTACAGAGGTATCCCGAAAGTCAGTGACTTGAAATCTGAGTAGTTCGAGCTCAAGACTCTAGATTGCCACAAGATGCGAAGACTCAAATTGGGTATGATAGTAGCGTGGAATGATTTCAGGTTCATGAGCCTTAGGGCTTAGAGGCTCATGAACACGCTCAGGGTATAGTGGTTTCATGAATAAACTCCTAGCATGACTTAGGCCTCTAATTGTTCATGAACAACTTCAAACGTTACCGATGATAAGACTTGATGAGAACAATAGAGTATCCTCTGTCCGCTCAGCTTGGTAAATAGCTATTGGAGTGAAGCCAAGCAAAACTCAGAAGCAAATATCACGTTGGACCCTGACACCGTCTAGGGTATAATCTCAAGGTTCTGTATGCTATGCATAAGCTAAATTGTAGATGACCCCTAGTAAATGAGCATCGATGCTAGAATCTCATGAGCATTGCAACGGCCTCCCTAAGGATAAACTGGAATAAGAATACTGTAGAGTTGTGAAGAAGTACTCGAGTGAGATGATTCTATGTCATGAGCGTCTCCAGAGGTGTGGTGACGCATGAATGACTCGTAGTCGATTGAGCGTAGAGCGTCTAAGAATGGATTATGAACAATTAGGTATTGTTCCTGTGACCTCCACCACAGATTTAGAATAACGTGAGCTGAAAGAGACTTGGCTGTCTATGACCCCAGAGCTCTAAGTCATAGTGGACATAAAACACCACGTTCAAGTGTCACTGAGGACTGTAGATGCTATGAACACTTAATGGTAGTCGGTTCGCCCGAAAAATGAATTAACTTCGAAATCATCGCCCTAGTCGGTCGAGCTCAGGTCTCCAGATACTATGAACAACTCAGGTTATGGTTGACATGAATGACTCTTGGTCGTGAGCTCACAGCTCTAGATGTTATGAACAACTCAGAGTTGTGGATGATATGAACAACTCGGGATCCTATGAGTTAAGGCCTCTAGATGCTATGAACAACTTAAGGATAAGAATGATATGAACAATTCTTGGTCATGAGCCTATGAGTTTAAATGTAATGAGCAACTCAGGGTTGTGGATGATATGAACGACTTTAGGTCATGAAATAAGGGCTCTAAATGCTATGAACAACTCAGGGTTGTAGTTGACATGAAGGACTTCGAGTTATGTGCTCCGGGCACTAGATGATATAAAAAACTCAAAGTTGTGGATGATATGAACGACTTGGGATCCCGTGATCTTAGACCTCTAGATGCTATGAATAACTAAAGTTTGAGAATGATATGAATGATTCTTGGATGTAAGCCTATGACTCTAACAGTTAAAAATAGCTTAGGATTGTGCATGACATGAATGAATCTTGATCATGAGCTTAGGACTATGGGTGCTATGAATAACCCAGTGTTGTGGATGATATGAACCACTACGGTTCCCGTGAGCTCAAGCCTCTAGATGCTATGACAAACTCAGGGGTGTTGATTATATGAACGATTCTTAGTCTTGTTGCCATGACTCTAAATGCCTTGAACAACTCATGGTTATGGATGACATGAATAAATTTTGGTCATGAGCTCAAGGCTTTATATGCTATGAACAGCTCAAGGCAGTGATCAACATGAATGACTCTGGGTCATGAGCTTAGGGTTTTATATACTATGAACAACTTAGGGCTATGGTTGACAAGAACGACTTCGGGTCATGAGCTCAAGGCTCTAAATGTTATGAACAACTTAGAGTTATGGATGATATGAACAACTCTGGATCCTATGAGTTGAGGCATCTAAATGCTACAACCAACGTAAAGCTAAGGATGATACAAATGATTCTTGGTCATGAGCCTATGATCCTAAATGCAATGAACAACTCAGGGCTATGGATGACATGAATGACTTCGGGTTGTGAGCTCAAGGTTCTAAAGGTTACGAACAACTCAAGGTTGTGGTTGACATGAAGGACTTCGAGTCATATGCTCAGGGTTCTAGATGTTATGAACAACTCAGAGTTTTGGATGATATGAACGACTCAATATCCCGTGCCCTAAGGCCTTTAGTTGCTATGAACAACTCAAGGTCGAGGATTACGTGAATGATTCTTGGTCGTGAGCCAATGACTTTAAATGCTATGAATAGCTTAGGGTTGTGCACGAAATGAATGACTCCTGGTCATGAGCTTAGGACTCTAGATGTTTTCAAGAACTCAGGGTTGTGGATGATATGAATGACTACGAATCCCATGAGTTCGGGCATCTCGATGCTATGAAATGCTCAAGGGTGTGAATGATATGAACAATTCTTGGTCATCTACCTATGGCTTTAAATGTTATAAACAGCTTAGAGTTGTGGATGACATAAATGAATTTGGGTCATGAGCTCAGGGATCTGAATGTTGTGAACATCTCAGGGCTATTATTGACGTGGACAACTCTAGGTCATGAGCTTAGGGTTCTAGATTCTATGGACAACTCAGGGTTGTGGATGACATGAATGACTCTGGGTCGTGAGCTTAGGTATTTAGATACTATGTACATGTCAAGGTTGTGGTTAACATGAATGAATCCGGGTCATGAGCTCAAGGCTCTAGATTTTAGGAACAATTCAGGACTATGGATGACACGAGCTACTCCAGGTTGTGAGCTTAAGGCTATTGATGCTATGAACAACTCAGTGTTGTTGATGATATGAATGACTCGGGATTCCATGAGCTCAAACCTCTAGATGCTAAGAACATTTTAGGACTATAGATGATATGAGCGGTTCTATGTCATCAGCTTAGGGTTGTGGATCACATGAATGACTCTACATCGTGAGCTTAGGGCTTTGGATGCTATGAACAACTCAAGGTTGTGATTGACATCAATGACTTTGAGTCGTGAGCTCAGGGCTCTAGATGCCACAAACAGTTCAGGGTTGTGGATGATATAAGCTACTCTAGGTTCTTAGGTCAGGGCTATGGATGCTATGAATAGCTCAATGTTGTGGATGGTATCAATGACTCGGGATCCCTTGAGCTCATACCTTTAGATGCTATGAGCAACTTAGGGCTGAGGATGACATTAATGATTCTTGGTCCTAAGCCAATGACTCTAAATGCTATGAACAACTCAGAGCTATGACTGATGTGAATGACTCTAGGTCATGAGCTCAAGCTCAGGGTTGTGGTTGACATGAAGAATTTGGGTTGTGAGCCTAGGGCTTTAGATGCTATGAAGATATCATAACTGTGGATGACATGAGCTACTTCGACTCATTAACTCAGGGCCTTGGATGCTTGAAATAGCTCAAGGTTATGGATGATATGAAAAATTCTGGATCATGTGAGCTTAGGCCTCTAGATGTTGTGAACAACTCAGTGGTGTGGATGATATGAAAGATTCTTGGTCTTGTATCCATGGCTCTAAATGCTATGAACAACTCAAGGTTGTAAATGACATGAACGACTCTAGGTCGTGAGCTCAAGGATTTGGATGCTATGAGCAACTTAGGGCTTTGGTTGACATGAACGTCTTTGGATCATGAGCTTATGATTCTAGATACTATGTACAACTTAGGGTTGTTGGTAACATGAATGACTCTGGATCGTGAGCTCAATGTTCTACAAATTATGAACAACTCAAGGTGATGGTTGACATAATCAAGTCCGACTCATGAGCTCAAGCCTCTACATGCTATGAAAAGCTCAGGGTTGTAAATGACATGAATGATCCTGCATGATGAGCTCAAAGCTATGGATGACATCAAGGACTACGGTTTATGAGCACAGTGTTTTAGAAACTACGAACAACTAATAGTTATGGTTGACATGAATGACTCTAGGTTGTGATCTCAAGGCTCAACATGCTATGAATAAATCAAGGTACTATACTACATGAGCTACTTTGAGTCATGAGCTCAAGGTACTGCATGATATGAACAACTCAACTTTGTGTATGATATGAACAACTTGGGATCTTGTGAGCTGAGGGCTCTAGATGTTATGAACAACTAAGGGTTGTGGTTGACATGAACGAATTCGGGTCTTGAGTTATAGGCTCTAGGTTCTATGAACAACTCATGGCTATGGATGATATGAATAATTCTTAGTTGTGAGCCCAATGCTCTAGATGTTATGAATAGCTCAGGATTGTGGATGACATAAACAACTTCGAGTCGGCAGATTAAGGGTCTAAATGCTATGAACAACTCAAGGTAGTGGTTGACATGAAAGACTCTGGGTTATGAGCTCAGTTCTTTAGATGGTATGAAGAACTCAAGGTTGTGAATGACATGAAAACTCCGGGCCATGAACTCGCATTTCTAGATGCTATGAACAACTCAGGCTTGTGGATGACATGAGCTACTCCGAGTTGTGAGCTAAGGGCTTTGGATGCTATGAACAATTCAAGGTTGTGGATGATATGAACGATTTATGGTCATGAGCCAAAGTCTTTAAATCTTATGAATAGCTAAGGATTGTAGATGACATGAATGACTCAAGATCGTGAGCTCATGACACTAAATGCTATGAATAACTCATGTTTATGGTCGATATGAACGACTCTGAATCTTGAGCTTAGGACTATAGATGCTATCAACATCTCAGGCCTGTGGATGACATGAGTTGCTCCGCGTCTTGAGCTCATGGCTCTAAAATCTATGAATAACTTAAGGTTGTGGACAACATGAACAACTAAGAATTTTGTGAGCTTAAGCCTTTAAAAGCTATGAAAAGCTTAAGATTATGGATGATATGAATGATTTTTTGTCGTGAGCCCAAGGCTTTAAATGTTATGAACTAGTCAAGGTTATGAATGACATGAATGACTCAAGTTCGTGAGCTTAAGGCTCTTCCTGCTTTAAACAACTTATAATGTTGTCAACTCAAGGCTCTAGATGCTATGAACAACTTAGAGTTTTAGATGATATGAACGACTTGGGATCCTATGAGCTACGGTCTCTAGATGTTTTGAATAGCTCAAGGCTGAGGATGATATGAAAGATTTTTGGTCGTGAGCCTATGACACTAAATGTTATGAACAACTCAGGGTTGTGATGACATGAATGACTTAAGGATGTGAGGTTAGGGTTCAAGATGTTATGAACAACTCAGGCTTGTCGATGATAGGAACGATTGATTACTACTCAAAAAGTGTTATTTTATAGTTTGTAATTAACTCTTTTAAACACTTTTGAGTAGTATTTATTACCTTTTAACTCAATTGACATGTTAAGGACCCTTGTAATCGTTTCTAATCAAATTGTGTTAAGTTTTGGTGTTTTTGATAGTTTTTTTATCACCAAAGCAATCTAAGATTGAGGAAGAGCTCTGTATAATCCATGGCAAAGCAAATGCAAGCTCATTTACATGTAGAATCCAAGCTTTGGAGCTTCATAGTCCTTTACCGAAGCCAAATCAAGAATGCAAGGAGGAAAAATAGAGAGAGGAATCTAACACAAAGAAATTCAAGAGGGGAGCATCTGTAGGACACATTTAGAGCACTCCATGGAGTCTATTTTATACATACTATATGTTGTTTTGAAGATCGGGAAGTTAGGAGTCCAATGCTTTAAAGGGTGTGCAAATCGGAGCTGAAATGAAGAAGTTATGCCATTGGAAGACAACCGCACCAAGCTGAAAGACAATTTTGCAAGTTGCGAAATCAAAGTTCAACTTGCGAAATGGACAATTCAACTTGCGAAATTTTTGCAAGTCATGTTTCAACTTGCGAAATCCACCTATGTACTCCCAAATATTTGCGATCGACTCTTTTAGATTTCTTTCGTCAGATATTTGTTGTTTAAATCCCTATTTTCTCCTTGTAATCCAACAATGATAGGATTTCTTAGTTAGGAAGTAAGAAGGAAGGGTGAATAACCTTTCTATATAATCTATTGTAATTTTTCTTTTAAAAAGTGATTCGTTCCCAATTGGTGTATCAGCTAATTCATGTCCTCTTAATGATCCTCGGCAACGACGCCATTTGATTCGCGCCCAGCTAGTGTACCTTGATTCCAGTCCTCAAACAGGAGTAATCAACAAAATTTATAACCTATTACACCATGTACTAGGATAGCCTCAGCTAGCATAGCATAGTGGCTCTAGGATCGTTCACTAGGATGGGTTTTCACTCCATAATTGATATTAATTCAAAGTTGAATTGGTGTTTTTTTATTTCAAGGTTAGCTTTAAAAGAAAACATAAAGATGTTTGAAAAGGTTGGTTTTAAGCTAACTAAAAATAGTAACTAATTTTAATTACAAAGAAAAGTGTTTCTTGGAGTTTCAGATCACTAGGCTCAGGTTCCTTATACAAAAAAGGAGTTATGGTCACTTGACTCTTTTCCTTGCATTAGAGATTTAACATATAGTTATTCCCAAACCGGTGTGGAACAGATGCTTCCCTTTAATGGGTTCAAACACTAAATCCCTGTCACTGATGCATCTTGCAATGGCTCATACCTCTCACTTTGCATTTGCCATTCAAGGTGATCTTTTACCTTGGATTACCCGTCAAAAGCTCACAAGAGATAACTAATGGATGTCTCCTTAGAGTCCAAAAGCTTACCAAGTGTTGGCTGTTCTAGAAAATCCTACCTTTAAACCACCTCCCAAGGGCTCACAAGAGATAAACTAGTGCATCTCAATGGACGGAGATCACTTGACTTACCAAGTGTTGGCCTAGGTGATTTAAAGGCATTTTAAGTTAACTAAAAACATAGAAACCATTAACGGGTTACACTTTCTCTTCATTAATAGCTGAAACAACAAAACTACAAATTCTTGCACTCGGCACCTTACCCAGCTACCTTAACTCCAAGAGACAAAAAGCCTAGCCACTCATTCTTTGAGGAAACATCCTCAGAGCTTGTTTGGCTAGTAAGAAAAATACAATAAAAAAGTAGGTAAGGTAGAGCAAAGCTCTGTATATTACTTTCTTCAAAACTATACAAAAAGTTGTCTCTGAGAACAAGCTCCAGAGATTTCTTTAATGAAAATTACAAACAATAAATATATGAGGTTATTCACCCTTTGTTCTTACTTAATAACTAAGGAATCCTATAATTGGTGGATTACAAGGAGAGAATGGGGATTTAGACATCAAATATCTGAAGTAAAAAATCTAAAAATGTCGGTCGCAAATATCTGGAAGCACTCAGGAGGATTTGACAGGCGTGCAAGATGGGTGCGAAATTTCGCAAGTTGAAGGTCACTATTTGGCAGCCATCACCTTGTGATTTCGTAGCCAAAGGCTGATTTCGCAGCCTACGAAATTGGCCTTCAGCTTGGTGTGATTGGCTTCCAATGGCTCTAACTTCTTCATTTCAACTCCGAATCGCGCACCATTTGAAGAGTTGGATTTCTGACTTCTCGATCTTCGAAAGACATAGTATGCATAAATTGAGCTCCAGGAAGTGCACCAAAAGTGTCCAACAGTTGCTATCCTCTTGAATTCTTCAAGTTAGATTTCTCTCTTTGCTTTCCCTCCTTGCACTCATGATTTGCTTATGGAAAAGGACTATAAAGCTTCAAAGATTAGGTTCTTCATGTTAATGAGCTTCCAATTGCTTTGCCATGGATTCCATAGAACTCTCCTCAATCTTGGATTGCCTTGATGATCAAATTACTATCAAAAACACCAAAACTTACACAATTTGATTAGAAATGATTGCAAAGGTCCTTAATATGCTAATTGAGTTAAAAGGTAATAAATACTACTCAAAAGTGTTTAAAATAGTTAATTACAAGGTACAAAATAACACTTTTTGAGTAGTAATCAAAAAGGAAATCTCGAGAGTTTTTCTTAGAGACCAATTTTTGTATAGTTTGGGAATAAAGTAATACAAAGAGCTTTACTTTGCCTTACCTATGCATTTTGATTGTATTTTTCTCACTAGCCAAACAAACTCTGAGGATGTTTTCCCAGAGGATGAGTGGCTAGGCTTTTTATTTCTTGGAGTGAAGGAAGCTGGGTAAGGTTCCGAATGCAAAAATTGGAAGTTTTGTTGTTTCAATTTTTAATGAAGAGAAAGTGTAACTCGTTAATGTTTTTTATCATTTTAGTTAACTTAAAATGCCTTAAAATCATCTGGGCCAACACTTGGTAAGGCAAGTGGACTTCGTCCATTGAGTTACACTAGTGTGGACCCTTACCCGATCCACCAGACTGGTGCAACTCGCTTTTAAAAGAAAAGAAAGGATGAAAAAGTTGAGTTTTCTAGTTTTGAAAAACCCGCCCCCGATTAGGAACGGTGTTGTATGGAGTCGCCACTTACTTTTTATTTTTATTTTTAAAATAGGGAAAATTAAGTAAGAACAAAAACCCTTAATGACACTAGTATGGAAAAAGCGGTCTGCGAAAACTAGATTCTGGGTTCGGGGATTAGGTTACCCATTGGGAAGGTACCTCATGCGAGGTAGCACCCCTCTAGGCCTGGAACTCGGTCTCTACTAATGAATTGGGTATGTGGGAGCATGTGGGTCAAAGATGAAACCCTAGGCTAAATAGATGTCATGAATCACACAATCCTAATTGGCATTTGGCATGCATATGAATTCAACCAACCAAAACAATGGTTGCGTACCTGTGGTCCCCAGCCATGCGCTGCATAAAAGGTCATCCAAACACAGTGCCCTATAGGAAATGGGTTTGAGCCCCAATGGATAAGGGCTCGAAAAATGCCAAAATCGAGGGCTACCTAAAGTCCTCCAGTAGAATAGGTTGAACTCGTTCTCAACTGGTACAACCCATTGAGAAGAATTCCCAAATTTCTCTAGAAAACTCCTAAATGAGTGAGGATTCAAAAAAAAGAAATGGTTCTCAATTCCGAGCCCGGATGAGTGAGAACCAGACAAAGAAAGGTCAGGGGTTCCTCATGGCTGACAGAGGCAGCCAGCTATGGTGCTGAACCGGTTGAACCGGTTGATGAAAAATCCTAAATTTGGTCAGAAAGTTTCTAAAGCATTCATAACCAATCAACAACAATCATGTGTGGCCTTTATTACCCACAGCCAAGCAATACAATCTTCACATCAAAGGAAATAAAAGATGATGCTGAAGGAGAAAACGCATATGAAGAAAATGAAGATAAATTGCAGGTAAAAAAAAATTCAGCCTACTTACCTCAGAATCTCCACCATATATGATTCGTGTATGCCGATGATGACCTCCAAAAAATGAGATGTTGTAGCCCTCCTCTTCGAAATAACCACAGTGCTAAATCTTTCTCCCACACTCTAAACTCAGAAGGTGCCCTAACCTTCTGTTTTTCTCACCAGTAAAATATCCCCTCTCCCATCGTGCCCTCCTTCTTTTTCTTTTTTCTTTTATACTCATACCCCTCTCAGCATTTGAGCCTCCTGGGTTCCTTCCCCTTCAGCACCGAAATCCCCTCCATCAACATGGAAAACACACCCCCCATTATTTCTCTTGCACTTACGAGGCCAGCTCACTCCCTTCAGTTTTCAGCTTGCTTCACCACCAAGAATCCATATGGATTCGTGGTGGGCTGCAAGGAACCCAAACTGATCTGGAGCTTATGGGCCTGAGCCATGTAGGATTTGGGTCCCAAAATTACCAAAATCAGTGTTTTACACCGGCTGACTGGATGAACCGGCTGGACCGGATGCCAACCGGTCGAACCGGTTGCAAAAAATTTTGAAAATTTGACAGAATGTTCCTGGAAGAGTGAGGAATCCATGAAAAAAATGGTGCGCAATTCTGAGTTCAGAAAAGGAAGATATGATCAAAACAAGCCCAAGTACTCCGAACCTCAACATGCCCCTATAAACTCCAACTAAGCTAAAACATCGGGATGACCCCACTTCCTTTCTATAGGGTGATGTGAACGACTAGGAAAATGGCCACGATGACCCTCCAAAATGAACCACATACACACCACAATGGACCACAGACAAGCCCACACGAGGCTCGGACACCGACTAAGCCCAAAAGGGGCCCTAGTGGTCTCATATGAGAACGATGGGTGCAGGTGGCACCCAAAGGATAAATGTCAGTGTCGAGAGACAAAATTGAGGGTCTACAAATATGCCCCTCTTCAGTAGAGTGAATGAACGAGTGAATTGTGAGTGCGATGTGCAAGCAATGCAAGAGTGAATGAACTCTAGTGAAGAACCCAAATGACTAACAATTTTGTCCCCACCCAATAATAAAGGAGGCTAAGGGAAATAAGTCATGCTGACCGAATAGACTATGGGATACAGGCACGATGCCGAAGAAAGATACAAGGAGACCCGATCACAATGTCGAGAAAGATTAGGGATCCGATTCGGGCAAGTACCGGAAAAAAGGTGGAATCCGGGCGAGTACCGGAGAAGGGTTCGGGCAAGCACTGAAAAAAGGTCCGAGTGAGTACCGAAAAAGGGTCCAAGTGAGTACCGGAGAAGGGTTCGGGCAAGTACCGAAAAATGGTGGAATTCGGGCAAGTACCGAAGAAGGGTCCAGGTGAGTACCGGAAAATGGTGGAATTCGGGCAAGTACCGGAGAAGGGTTCGGGCAAGTACCGAAAAAGCTCCGAGCAAGTACTGGAGAAGGGTCCGGGAGAGTACCGGAGAAGGTTCCGGGCACGTACCGGAGAAGGTTCCGGGCAAGTACCGGAGAAGGGTTCGGGTAAGTACCAAAAAATGGTGGAATTCGAGCAAGTACCGAAGAAGGGTTCGGGCGAGTACCGGAGAAGGGTTCGGGCAAGTACCGAAAAGCTCCGGGTGAGTACTGGAGAAGGGTCCAGGCAAGTACCGAAAAAGCTCTAGGCGAGTATCGGAGAAGGTTCAGGGCAAGTACTGGAGAAGGGTTCGGGCAAGTACCGAAAAAGCTCCGGGCGAGTATCGGAGAAGGGTCCAGGCGAGTACCGGAGAAGGTTCCGGGCAAGTACCGAAAAAGCTCCGGGCAAGTACTAGAGAAGGGTCCGGGCAAGTACCGGAGAAGGTTCTGGGCAAGTACCAGAGAAGGTTCAGGCAAGTACCGAAAAATGGTGGAATTCGGGCAAGTACCGAAGAAGGGTCCAAGCGAGTACCCGGAAATGGTAGAATTCAGGCGAGTACCGGAGAAGGTTCCGGGCAAGTACCGGAGAAGGGTTTGGGCAAGTACCGAAAAAGCTCCGGGCGAGTACTGGAGAAGGGTTCGTGCGAGTACCGGAGAAGGTTTCGGGCAAGTACCGGAGAAGGGTTTGGGTGAGTACCGAAAAATGGCGGAATTCGGGCAAGTACCGAAGAAGGGTTCGGGCAAGTACCGGAAAATGGTAGAATCTAGGCGAGTACTGGAGAAGAGGATCAAACTCGGGAGCGAAGCCGAGGAATCACTGAACTAAAAGGAGTAGGGATGCAAAGACTAAGGCTCTAAACGCCTAACCAGAACAGGAGATGCCTTAAAACAAGACTTAGAGCATAATGGAGAGACTCAAGATGCAACCGCCGATGTACTAACCTTGATGAGGGTATGCCCCAATATGACTCTCGGGATTGCCAACAAATGACTCGAAGAGGCCAGAAATCAAACACCTCCATCATGACAAAAGAAAGGGGTATGCCCCAGTGTAACCCCAGAAAATGACGACAGATGACAAGAGAAAAAACAATCACCATTAACAGATGGAAAGCAAGGGGTATGCCCCTGCAGGACAAGTCACAAATGTGACCAAGGGTGATAAGAAGGAGTTATGCCCCAGTCTAAGGTATCAATATCATGTTAGAATCCCATAACCACACATATGGTTAAGGTCAGAGAGCTGAAAATATCACAAACATCCATCCTTGAAGAAAAAACCCTCAACTCTAACCCATAACATTCAATATCCACAAAAACTGATAGGGGGTATGCCCTAGTGTGTACATCTGAAACTCAAATATCTCAATGAAAACTTTGAAACACATCATTGAAGACCCACTCATTTGAACTTAACGAACAAGACAATGAATGGGGTATGCACCCCTATTGGGTCATCGAATACCGTAAATCTGATCTCGAGTCAAATCCTAGAAGCACTCTATTGTATGAAGAAACTGAGTTGAATGCGGGGCTTACTCAAACTCTGATGCCCATAGCATCGCTAGGTGAAACGGAATGCCTACGTACATGTACAAAAACCACAGCCAGCCTGCAAGGATGGGGGCATGCCCCAGTATGAACATGTCAAAACATCGAGTAAAGGTGCCCTCAATGGTCCCAACTGTCTGTATCATCTGTCTCTGATCATGGGCTTGAGACAAGTAAACTGAATGGAAAAACAATATGTGACCCTCGATATCCCCCAAAGTAATGGAGACCTGTCAACATCCCATACTCAATCAGTAGACGAAGCCTGTCCGAATGAACCGCATCGAAGCAAACACGAGACCTCATGGCCTTAGGGTGGTCTTACGACTCGGACTGTAATGTAGGCCAGGGGTAAAATGTGAATGAAACGATGGGAAACAAAGGCCCAAATCTCCAAATAGATAGTGCCAAACCCCTGTGTGCATAATGTCAAATATCGCATAACCATGTGAGTGAGGTGACTCAACCATGTATCTAAATAAATAAAAAAATCAAACAATAGGTGACCTGCACCAAAGAACTCATCGTTCATGAAGTGAGACGACGATCGGCGAGGATAGCTAAAGATGAAGAGGGATGAGACAAACAATGAATGGAGGTATAGGAAATGGAGAAACAAGCTGGGAAACAAGTGTAGCAATGTGTGACAATGACAAACAACTCATCTTAAGAACGGCAAATCAAAGCAAGTCACTATATGATGGGAATGGTGATGTAGATAATGATCCAAGAAACCTAGTGCAAAGGAAACCCAAACCTCACTCCCAATGTGTCACCCAGATCCATGGTGAGAAGGATCGTTCAATGCTCTCACCCGACTCTTAAAGGAAAAAGAAAATCCCTCAAACCCAAAACCACCTTTGATGATCCCAGGTATATCAACGAATACCAAACAAGCACAATTTTTTCTTTTTTCAATTTTTTTCTTTCTTTTTTTTTCATTCATTTTTTTTTAAAAGTAGGCCAAATACCCCACTAGCATAGTCCAACAAAAAGAACCTCAAATCTCAAACCCAAATGGTCTCCTCAAACTAAAACTTCTGGATCAAAACCTAAGGGTGGAACGAAAGATGTGACAAGCCTGACTTGTAGCCTTGAGACAAGAGCGCGTCACCATCACACAAAGGAAAACATAAGCGAAATGAATACGGTGTGAAGATGCAAAACGGAAAAGAAAAGAAACAAGCAATGATGTAAAAAAAAACAAACGAAGAATAACACAATGCTCCCCAATGCTCACAGATCTAATCAATAAATACAAAGCGCATAGGGGCAGGCCCCCAACCTAGGTCAAAAAAAGGTATGAAAGGCTGAATGAAAAAAAGGGCCATAATAAACCGTGTGAGGCTCAAAGGGCTAGCAATAGGGTATATCGATGTATGAGGTGTGCAATAGGGAATATGACTACTCGAAGTGATGGCCACCCATCCTCTGGCCATGATCTCACGTATAAAACTTCTTCAGCTGATCCACATTGATTGGCTCTATGAACTGATTTCCGTCTAGGTCTGTCAACCAGGCAGCTCCCTCTCGAGTCAGATCTCGGATGACATAAGGCCCGCTCCAACTCGGTCTAAACTTGCCTTTAGGGTCGCTGATCAATCCCCTAAGGACTTTCAAGACTAGGTCACCTCTTTGGAATTTCCTAGGCCTAACCCTCTTTCTGAATGCACGGGTCATCTTTCTCTTATAGGCCTGAGCATGATCTGCTGCCCTCAATCTCTTCTCATCCAACAGGCTAAGCTGATCGTAACGAGACTGGACCCACTTGGCCTCGGATACATGTTGCTCTAGTGCTACTCTTAAAGATCTCATCTCAATCTCAATAGGTAACACTCCCTCCATACCATACACCAAAGAATATGGGGTAGCTCCAGTAGAGGTACGAAAAGATGTACGATAAGCCCACAATGCGAAAGGGAGCTTTTCTAACCAATCCCGAGAAGTCTCGACCATCTTTCTCAAAATCCTCTTGATATTCTTATTTGCGGCCTCAATTGCCCCGTTAGTTTGTGGCCTATATGCAGACGATCTGTGATGCTGAATGCCATACTCCTGAATCAACGTGTCCACCTCACCCCTAAAATGCACCCCTCTATCAGAAATCAGCTCGTGAGGGACCCCATATCGGCAGATAATGTGCGATCTGATGAATTTGGCCACCCTGGCCGCTGTCAATCTAGCATAGGAAGCGGCTTCCACCCACTTGGTGAAATTGTCAATGGCTACTAAGTTGTACTCATGACCACTGGAGGACTTGGGCGAGATCTTCCCAATAATATCAACACCCCATACTGAAAATGGCCAAGGGGATGTGAGTGCATGCAACTTAGAAGGTGGCATGTGTATCAAGTCTCCATGCATCTGACACTCCCGCTAAGTCATCGTTCGTTACAGATAGAGGCAAGCAGGGTTCTTTAGGTCCCTTCAGTGAGTCATTTTCCAGAGAGAGTAGGCAACCTCTCATGATCTGTACTGCGCTAGCAGATAAATAGGTACCTTCTCATGGGATCCGAGCGAGATACACTGCTCACGTACCCTGCGCAGTCTTACTGCATCACACTGACGATCTTAGGAGCAGATGCTATTAATGTCATCCGGTCATAGACATAATATATACATCAGCTGCAGTACAGGGAGGGTCGTGCTCCTCTGAGTATGACTCAGATGGAGGCACCTCAGCACGGTAATACCAGAATATTCCGTGAGCACACCAAATCTGAGACGTGCATAGCTCTGCATCATGAAAGCTATTTTCTACTTAGGCGCAGTTGGAGATCCTAAGTAAGGGCCAGTGCACGCGAGTAAACAGAAGTAGAGACTAATAAAT
This sequence comes from Vitis amurensis, assembly GCA_037355405.1. NCBI lineage: Eukaryota > Viridiplantae > Streptophyta > Magnoliopsida > Vitales > Vitaceae > Vitis > Vitis amurensis. Next base: position 9,319 of record JBAPGN010003030.1, on the reverse strand, counting down.
ACATCGAGATTATGAGTAGCCTCAATGTGCGACACCTCTAATCAGATGCACCACCATATACATAATCTACATCCACACTCTCCATGTTAGAGATTAGCGTACAGTGTTGAGCTGGCTCGTCACAGACCTACGTTTTTCATTTATCCACGCTATATGTTGTCTCTAACAGTCACACCGTGGAGACATCTACAATCATACCGAATTGCCCAAGGTGGTCTGAGTAATCGAGGGTTCGAAGTGGTGGACTGTCCTCATCGCCTTGCTATTGGTCATTCGAGTTATATGTAATCATGTGAAGCATTTGCCGGAGCATTTTGAGAGACTATTAAATACCCATCACACTCTAACAGCGTTCAAAGTATAGCCATTGTGTATGTTTATCTTCACACTCCAACGCAATCTCGCAGTATGTTATCCTTGATGTTTTTCCTCTTTGTGGAGTCTCAATTTAGTTCGAGGTACATTCTACATCGAGCACTCCTCGCGAGAGCTGTAACTTTACATTTCCTGCGGAGCACGATCTATATGTGTGTTAGTCTCCTCTCTCGAGATATCCATGTAGAGTTGCACGAGCGCTTCTATACTTCCAGTAACTTCAGTGTCTACAATGTTCAGTGCATATGTTCCAGAGTTGAGTTGCATCCAGCACTTAAAGGTTATTCTAATGCGGATCACAGAATGATGGGTTGAGATTTGTATGGAGAGCACCATCTGGATGGTTGATTAGTAAAGATGATTGAGCACGCGATCTTGTTCCAAAATGCCTCTGATGGAGCTATATGTGGAGTGGTGGTAGGTTCTACCTGGACCTCTAAATGTTTCAAAAAACAACACCAAATACATTGAAAAACTATAGTATACATATTAGAGAACGATAGCACTACAATAGATTGAGAGATAAATAACAAAACGTTGACTTCCTGTCTATGGTATATTATCGGCCCGAATGAATAGCGAGATGATCTTGCAATTAGCTCTCCTTGGGTATACACTGATCCAATATGGTGGTGAGAGTAATGAATTATTTCATAAGCGCGTGAGAGAGCAATATCTTGAGGCACGAGATTTCTCATGAGTTTCTCTCATCTTGGTAATATGAGAGAGGTCTGGTCAGAATTGAAGATGACCAGCATCTAGCGGGTCAAATCGTGCGAGAACTAAGTAGCATGCATTCAACGCACTTAGGCAATCTGTAGGATGTATCTGTATGCACCTCCAATTTCGCGTGGAAGCGATATACCTGCGTGTATTACTCGAGGAGATTTAACTCATATGTACGAGCCGCTATCCCTAGTGTCCTCAATAGTGACATCTCAAAAAGCTGAGGTACTAACATGCCTAGCACCTACAGCCATTCACGGACCTCCATGTTTGAGAGAGTAACCTGTATGCCACTTCAGAGTATAGTGCAAGAGGATTCTACCCCGGATGGTGGGAGAGTACACTAAATACTGGAGGTAGATGAGGCAAGTATCGAGCATCACCGAGTTTAATGTCATTCTCAAAGCAGCATCTGCACATGCATCTTGACTGTCCATATACTCTCTACGAGGCTGAATCTCCAGAAACGGTAAAGACTCCAATTGGCCTACACAAATTCTTGTCAGTCCTAGCAATAGAAACGACTGATGTACTGCAATCTGTCTAGGAATTCCTGTTGATCTTCGTCTCTCATTCTCCTGGCGTTGCATGCTGCATTGTATGCAGTACCGGACTTCCTCGACTTGTCTCGTGACGAGTTCGCTTATCTCATCCATACAATGAACGATCTTCTTGGTCTCGTCCGCCGGCGTCACACCTTAATTCTAATGTGGTATTCTCATGCAATTTTTTATCCTATAGATGTCTCACTACAAGGTAGTCTGGATTGCATGCTCATGCGCTAAACTCAACACTTGTTGATACACCTGAACTAGTCAATGTATCCATCTCAAATAGACATATTTTGTATAACCGCTAACCACGGGAGAGTTTGAGCACTGTCAAGTCTAATCTCTAGTGACGGTAGCACTATCAGTGGCCTTTGTTCACTATCTCAGCATATGGATTTGCATTCTAATATTTTAGCCACGCAACTATACGCTAGTACCAATTATGAGTTCAGAAAGTCCGTTCAAAACTAGATGTGCTAACGTGGACTCAATAGTACGCAGGTTCCATCGGGCCGAGTATGATCATCTAGACTATATGAAAATCCTAGTTGTCACATATGAGACAGGCTTCTCGATGTTCAACTTTACGTTGAGATATTAGAGAGTAAATAAGTGGACTCTAGGATTCGGCAACAGCCACCAAACAAGTTATTTTTGTTGTGTTGCGAACTTTCAGGCAACCTATGCAATTATATTAGTTTTCAATATACACACAGAATTATTCAGGGTGTTATCTTTGTTCCTTAAGTCTCCTCATTGTTATGCGATCTATGTAGAACAAAGAGACTAATAGACAGTTGAGGTGTATCGAATAAATCGAGAGAGAAGCGTAAGCTCTAACATATTATAATGTACATAACTCCACGATTTGAAATTGTAACGCATGTTACAGAATAATTAGAAAAGACAAGGGGGCATGCTCTCTCAGCAGTACTTCTCAGGTGCTAACGTGATGGACTGATGGTGCTTCAACTGGTTATACGAGTTGGGATAAATCGTCTATGTTCATTTCTCTCGCTCAGTATTGGCGACGCATATGTACGAGACGCATAAAGTGTGAGTGCATCCACCAGAGATCTGAGTAAAATGACCCGCATTCAACTCAGTTTTCTTCATACAATAGAGTGCTTCAGGAGTTGAACACTAGAATGATATTTAATCCATAAATAAGTCAGGAGAGTAGAATTTGTCGAATCTAAGGTATCACCATTATATAGGAGATGGGTGTTTATGCAGTACACACAGTGTCTTATTGCATCCCTTTGTGATCGATGCCACTTAACGTCTAATTCAGAATGCAGGTGAGAGCGATATACTATTACAAGTCGTAGAGTGTATTTATCAATAAAGTATTCACTCAGAAGAATTATATTAGCAATGTCCTATCGATTGGGTGTCTACACATTCCACAAAGGGAGCAATTGAGCCCACTCATAACAGTTTTGGAGGTATATGACAATAACTTAGTTTAAAAGGTTCAATTTGTTAATGAACTCGTGAGACGTAGCGCTTTGTTATTACATGTCTATCTGCAAGGTTATGGCACGATCTTGTTGAGAACATCTAGATCTATTGCACACTCTGAGACCTCTCTTCAACCATTAGAAACATATAATAGGGCTCATAGGCACCTTCACCTAACAATTAACTCATTCATGAGCAGCAATAGAGACATCGGGGCATAACTCCATTCTCTAGAGATCAACGCTTTGGCTAGCACTTAGGAAAATGAAAAATGTAACAAGAGTTTATAGGGTGAAACTGTCCTGACACAGAGATAGGAGCACACAGGCGCTATGTAGTCATTTTCCATCTGATTATAATTGGTGAGTATTGCGAGTTCTTATCTATTCTTGTCATCTGTCGTCTAATTTTCTTACTGCGGAGTGAGTTACTCTGAGGGTATAATCACCTCTTTCTTTTATTTCTAAGGTGCATGATAGAAAGAGTTGTTATGAGATTTCGAGGCGATCTATTTCTTTCGAATCTTCCTAGTCGTTATAGGAAAATCGTTCAATCCAGAGAGTTCATGTGATGGTATAGAGCATAATCACGCGCACGCCACGACACAGTGAAATCATAGTGTTATAATAACAGGCGGTTGATCATCGATATGAGATCCACACGCATTCATAGACATAGCTAAGTGCTTTTGGTTTGCATAAGCGCGACAACTACTGTTTTGGTTTAGGCGTTCTCAGAGCCTTGAGTCTTTCTGCAATGTCCACGAATACTTTTTCGCTTTTTACTGTATAAAAGTGTCTATTGTTTGATTTCACAGTGATTTCCTCGGCTTCGCTCCGACGCAGGTATGAACACCCCTTCTCTCTAGTACACTAAGCGCCCTAGATGTACTTTACGCGCGAACATTGCAGGGTCGAATAAGACGTTCCGTAACCCTTCTTGCGAAGAGTTAAGCATAAGCACCTCAGCATATTCCGACACAGTCATGGTGTTCTTTATTATTTCGACAACGTTGGAGTTCCAATTTCGCATAGATGCGAATTTGTCCTGTCACGCTGACTGTATGTGCAGGGTTGTCTTGAGACAGGCCAATATTCTTCCTCATTGTAGATCTCCACATTCATGGGACGAACCGCCTCTTTTCCGATCAGGTATGGAATTTCCACTGGGACTTCCTGAGAGATCTTTTAAAATTCGGTAGTTAGGTATACCACTAGACTAGCCCCATAAATCCCGTGTAACTTTGTCCCGGGAGCATTCCATCACCGTTGCTACACGGCGCTGCCACATTACCTAACATTTTCCGAGTAACAACGCGAGCTTTAGGCGAGCAGCACTGTCTCATTGCCCAGAGTGAGAAGGAGGCACGTACGAGTCATAATTCCACACCCAATTCTATACAGGAGGGGTAGTCTATCTTTGTGGCCACTAGACCTATACTAGAACGAGTAAGCTCTGCAGACCCTTACTCCGGCACTTGCACCAGCACACTCTCTATCTCTCAGTTCACAAAACATATCTTATCCCACATGAGCCTTATAGTCTAATTTCGTAACCACACATTTGCTCACGCGAACATTCCCGGTACTCGCCTGGCCAACTCAGATACCTTCCTCCAAATTACTCCCCAACAAATGAGAGGCAATTTCTTTCAAGGCTATACTGCCCGGCACTAGAACCCTTCTCCAACTAGCGCTGCACAAGTTACCATTTTGCAACCACAGAAAAGACCTCAATACTACCACAGATAATCCACACGGTGCGAGCACTTGCAGCAATAAGTACCTTCTACCATATCGGTAATTGACGTGTATGCTCTGGTCAACTCCGATATCTCATCTAGTATAGCTTACCACCCCCGGACCCTAATTTGGAGGTAATGTATTTGCCCGATGAACCATGGTTGCTCCAATATACCACAACACACAGTTCATACGAATTGTGATTCCTTCTTGAGTGTAAAACACCAGCGACGCAGATAACTCCTCGTGTGTCACTTCGGTACTGATCCCTAGTAGATGCTCCGATGTTCCCAGCCATTTTTGGTTAATAACACTTGGTGAGAAGCACCCCCTCACCCGTTCCCATCACCCCGAGCAGTAGTCGCTCGTGACCCCCTGCGGCTTAATTAACACAGAATACCTCCAGATACGATGCCCACGAATGAACAACTTAAGCCTTGAGTCCTTGGTTACTCCTCCAGTCTCGAGAGACACGTCACTTGCCCCCCAGCGTGATGCAACTTGGTGTTGCTTGCTCAGGATGCCTCTCACTTTTGGTACCTTGTCCTTTTATTTCTTTATGGATATTAACACTTGGCGGCAAAGAGTATAATAGTAGAGAAAGAACCTTCCGCTAATACCCACCATTATGTTATCGGCAGAGAGTACATAGCGGTCTCGAGGACTCGATAGAGGACTTCTTCTGAGTTATTGTAGCGTTCTGGGTACCGGGGATCAAGGTTTCTCACACCATTTTTCGACTTGACCGAAACCCCACTTCTTCCCGTGTGGACTCACACGACTTGGGTACCCATCTCTTTCGGGTAATCCCCCTCTCGGATGCGCATTATGTTAGTCATTCACAAAGTGCCCCTCCGACACCTCTAGTGCTCTCGGTAACACTTCGCTGCTCCCTCTCACTCGCAAGGTATTCGCCAAATCTTGTGTGTATGTTGGGATGCCACTGTGGTGCAAGAGATGTAAACCACTCTAGGTCGTAAACTAGAGATTGTCATGAGAGTGCGACGACAATACCTATTATGTATTTGCGTCCCATCGCACATATAAACTTTTTCAACCCATACCAACAGATGGGGCAAGTACTCTGTGGTCCCCATCCGATGCGCCTGCATAAGGAAGGGTTCATGCCAATTACACAGATAAAACACCATTAATCCAATACTATTCAGGCATTAAGCACCGCGCCATTGCATCTCGCCATATAGATTGTCAACAATCAATACCATACCGATTAGCCACTACATTGGTTTGCCTATTGCTATGTGGCTATTACGCACGACGGGTTAAGTGCAGCCACGTCACACATGTATTTCATAAATTCATAGAATTGCGAAAATGGCTTGGTGCACAAAAGAATATGGTCTTGGATTGTAAATCGATAGGTATAGGGTGAGCTTCCTCCCTTCACATAATGGAGGTTATTTCACTACTTCTAAGACTCCAGAATCTGACTGTACTACATCGCAACATTCATTCATCAGACCCGTACAACTACCGGTCCTCTACCCATTGAGATATGTAGGAGAATTGCCATCATAGTTTTATTGCTAACTTCGATCAAGACTTACTTAGCTCTCTACGAAACACTGTTCAAACGATTTGGTAACTCTCACCAATTGTTGGCCGCTGCCCAAACCTGCACCCACTACGTTATCGTCCAATTGGAGATTTGATGGAGCAACTAGGGCGCCCCATAATTTGTGGCGTTAAAGTATCGGATGGGGCCGATCGACAACATATCTGGCTGCGCTGGAAATCTCTTGAGGGCATCACTCCTTAGAAGGTTCCTCTTATTGGCTCGAGGTGTGCTATAGGTATAGCTAGTCGCATTGTAGACGAGTATCGGGCTCAATCACCGGTTGGGGCTCATATCATTCCTAAGTCGCTATTTACAGACAACAACAGAATACCACACCCTAATAGAAAGAAAGATGAGTTGTCTATTCCCGTCATGTTTTTTAGCTTAGGTGATGGAGTTTAAATAGGTCGCGCTCAAAAGTGTGATAGTGAGGATTCACATCATTATAGAGAACGATTTCTCAATTCCGAGCACGCGGATGATGACGAACCAGTAACATAAGAAAGGTCGGGAGGGGTTTCTTTCATTTGGCGAAGATTGCGCGCATATCGCTTCCCAGTTTATCTTGAGAGATGCTCTAGAATCGTGGACGAGCCAGTCCACACACATTCAGTTCAGAACGTGTTTGATAAAAAATTCCCTTATCATTTGGTCCAACAAATTTTTCTAACCCGACTACACGAGGCACAAAAATAAAAGTATAGGAGTTTCAATTCCAATATACCCAGGGATGAGTTGAAGATATTCAATCGACGAAGAGGAGGTTCATGGGTTCCTCATGCGGTGACAGGTAGGACTAGCCAGCTTACTGGTCGGCCTTGCGAGAGTCCTGGATTGAACGGTTGCCGATCGTGGTTAAGAAGCGCTCGAATCGGAGAATAATATTCGCCGAAATGCCAATTGAGGGAAGACTCTAAACTGAATAAGAAGCAAACAAAGAAACAGTTCTCAATTCTGAACGCCGGATGAGTGGACCAGACCAGAAAGGTCAGGTTCCTCATGGCTGACAGAGGCAGCTAACTATGGTGCTGAACCCGTTGAACCGGTTCCCAACAGGTCCAGAGAGTTGATAAAAAATCCCAAATTTGGCCAAAAAATTTCTAATTGATTAAGGAAGCAAAAAAAAGAAACGGTTCTCAATTCCGAACCCGGATGAGTGAGAACCAGACAAGGAAAGGTCAGGGGGTTCCTCATGGCTGACAGAGTCAGCCAGCTATGGTGCTGAACGGTTCCCACCGGTTCACGCACGCGTTGAAATAAACTACAAATAACCCATAAGATTTCGGCGCAGGCAACCAGTTAAATACACTGCCATAGGATTATAGAGGAAGCGAAATAGAATCACGGTTCTCAACTCTTATTATGGAGCCAGCTGGCATAAGTGAGAGCGGAGGACAAAGAAATGAGTTTGAGGGAGGTTCGCTCTTGGTGGTGAGCGAGAGTCTAGAGCTAGCTCATTGGAGCAGACTGAGGGAGGATATGCAGACTGGTTCGCATACCGGTGTCACAAGCTCTGAGATTCACAGGACGATTGATAAAATGGGAAATCCCAAATGTGGTTGGTGTCACCCCAGTGAGTGTATTATAAACTGGAAGTGAGAGAATAAACAAGTCGAAGGAAAGTAGAGACCTTCCTCCGGCACGGAATCTCATATGTAGCGTCCAATGGATAGGGTGGGAGTAATGCGCGAGGATATACAAAGAAAAGGTCAGGGGTTTCCTCAAAATAGGGCATAGACCAGAGAGAACAGAAGGAGGCCATCGAGATGTGCAAGAAGGAATATTTTACCGTGGATAGCACCGGTTGATGAAAAACAAGAGAAGTCGTCTATAAAGCATTCCTTGTCTGTCAGGTATAAGGTAGTTGTGGGAGCAATTAAAAGTCTTAAATTCGCCACACCTAATCCAGAGAAGCAACGATGCATGGTGTGGCCTTTTATTACCCAACACCCAGCAATACCAGATAGCTAGTAGGACATACACCAACGAAATCAATTATAAATGATTGATGCTGTTGGAAGAGAGAAAAACGCAATATGAAGGTCAATATACAGTAGAGGCATATCACACGAAAATCCTGTAGGTTAAAAAAAATTCAAGCCTACTTACCTCAGAATCTGCCACCAGATATGATCCGGTATGCGCGATGAGACCTCCAAAAATGAGATGTTTGTAGCCCTCCTCTTCGAAATAGGACACAGTGCTGAATCTTCCCCCACACTCTTAACTTAGAAGGTGTCATGACGCTTCCCTGTTTTTCTCACCAGCAAAAATATCCCCTCTCCTATCGTGCCCCTCCATCTTTTCTTTTTCTTTATAACTCATAACGCCTCTCAGCATTTGGCCTCCTGGGTTCCTTCCCTTTCAGAGCACCGAAATCCCTCCTCAGCATGAAAAACACCGCCCCCCGCCCCCCCATTATTTTTCTTGCACTTAGCGGGCCAGCTTACTCCCTTCAGTTTTCAGCTTGCTTCACCCCAAGAATCCATATGGATTCATGGTGCTGAAAGGAACCCAAAACAGGCCTAAAATGGGCGCGCACAACATTGCCCAAAACCGATCTGGAGCTTATGGCTTGGGAGCCATGTAGATTTGGGTTCCCAAAATTAATAAAAATCAGTGTTTTACACGCTGACTCGATGACGGCTGAACCGGATGCCAACCGGATCGACCGGTTGCAAAAATTTTTTGAAAAATTTGACAGAAAATGTTCCTGGAAGAGTGAGAATCCATGAAAAAAAAACGGTGCATATTCCAAAAGTTCGGAAAAAGGGAGATATGATCAAAACAAGCCGAGTGCTCCGAACCTCAACATGCCCCTAATAAACTCCAACTAAGCTAAAACATTAGATGACCCACTTCCTTCCTATAGGGTTGATGGT